>JAZHYW010000622.1:7500-87518 GCA_037355805.1 Ixodes ricinus | reverse complement strand
GAATGGCCCGACCCTCGTTTGCAGCGGTTTGGTGATATTCACATTCACTATTTTCTCTCTTCCAAGTGTTCCTTTTTTTCTTCTTGGTTTCATTTTAGCCTTGAACAACTTGCGCTTAAGTAGATTAAGCTGGAATGCCTCGCCTCAGCTGTATGCTCTGTGACGTAAGGCAGGATGATTTTATATGACGTCGGGGTGAAATTTTCTTTACCTGTCCAAGATCATATTTTTTGTTTTGAAACGTAGCAATTGATTATATTTCGATGGTGTTATGTAACGATGTATAGAGTATATCAGTACCCGTAAGCTTTGAGTAAACTACTATATTTCCAGGTTTTGTTACGCGATTCTTAGCGAATGATGTAAACGGAAAAATGGTGTACAAATTTTATGTCGCTTTTTCTGTTCTTTTTTAGTAGTGCTTCACGGCACCCAACCCAACTCCACGCAACCTAACCTTCATTATATATGTCTGTGTGTTAACACCATGACTTTAAACTGTGAAAATTATTTGAATAAATAAACCCAGGTACCACAGAGTTCTGTGCCAAAATTTAGCTTTTGTCTGGGAGTTTAGAGCATTGAAGAGCCCGAAGAGGCCAAAGTAGAGCCAAACCTGACCTTCCTTGGTTAGAGTCTGCCGTATTTTGGCCCTAATTCGCCGAACAAGTCGCCAAACTTAAGGCTTCACTGCCTGGTAGTTCAGCTGTCTTCTGGCATCTTTTGGACTCTAAATCAGCCTTATAAATGCCAGAATTAGGCTTACTGCCTGGTAGTTCGGCTGATATTTGGCATTCTGGGCCAAAATCACCAGACAAATGCCAAAGTTAGGGCTTCACTTTTCGATAGTTCGGCTGTCATGTGGCACCTTCGGCCCAAAAAGCGCCACATTTGTGCCAGAGTTAGGCTTACCGCCTTGTAGTTCGTCTGACATCTGGCACCTTTGGGCCCAAGTCGCAGAACAAGTGCCAAAATAGGCTTCGCTTCCCGATAGTTCGGCTGTCATCTGGCAGCTACGGGCCAAAGTCGCCAAACAAGTGCCAGAACTAGGCTTACTGCCTTGCAGTTCGGCTGTTGAGAAATTTGATGTACGCGGGCGGTCTTCATCTTAATTAAATAGAAATCAAGTTTCATTCGGCCGGCCACTTTTTTTTTTATTTTGGGTGTCTCTTGATTTTTCCGTTCAAAGGTGGGCTGAATGTTTTGCCGTGGCTGGACCAGGCTTTGCAGACGCAAATTGTGCCGGATGTTGTACTTGCGCGTAGGTTGACACGCCGATACCGGGACGCGCCGTGAGACTGGTTCAACATTAAGGCGCGTTCCCACCGGCGATGCGATCTAGTGGCGCGATAACTTTCATCGCAAAAGTGATCATCGCGGGCAAAAAGCGACGCGATTTGAGCAGTCGCTTGCTGACCCGACTTTTTGCGATGCGATCTTGGCGCGGAGAGGCTGAGCCAATCAACGGCGTTCGGAGCGAGAGTTTTCGAGAAGCGACTCGCCAACGAAGGGTGTTGGACTCGCTCATCGCGCACGCCAGTGCTAGCATCTAATATTTTTTTGCGATGCGATTTAGTCGCATCGAGCAACTGCTTACATCGCTGGTGTGAATGCGCCTTGACAGAAAGTGCTTCCATCGAGCTAGCGCTGCGCGAGACTGATGTGCGCACGTGTCCTCAACAGATATCATTATTAGGCGGCGCATACTGAAGACACGTCTGTTTTCGACATGTTTTGTGTTGGCAGCCGCATTGAAGCGCTGCGTTGACAAAGCGAGGTTTATCGAAATAAAGTGGCACGGCGATATTTGAAACCATTCCGGGCGAGTGCATGTATGAATCTCTGAATGATTTTTTGCTTAACGACAACCTAAAATGTCTAGCAGTATCAAGCTGTTAGTGGGCAGAGCATGTAAGAATCCCTGTAGGCTTTCCTTGCTGACGACCACCTAAAATATCAAGCCATTAGTAGGCCGAAGTAGTCTTTTTTTATCCCGTTGTTAAACACAGGTTGTTTTCTTGGTGTTATATATATATATATGTATATATATATATATATATATATATATATATATATATATATATATATATATATATATATATATATATATATATATATATATATATATATATATATATATATATATATATATATATATATATATATATATATGTATATATATATATATATACATATATATATATATATATGTATATATACATCGTTAATATGGACCCCTGTTAATAGGGATGCCCCAGCTATGGGGACCCCATTTTCGGGGACAAACTGGGAAAATACATGCATTTTTGCATCGTTAAAATGGACAACTCACATCGTGGACGATTTTTTGAGGGAACGGAGTTGTCCATATTAACGAGGACATTACTGTATATATATATATATATATATATATATATATATATATATATATATATATATATATATAGATATATATAACCTGATACATTGGGGTTATGTGACGTAAGGTCACACGACACCTGGACGTCAAAGGTATAAAGTTCTAGTGCGACGTGACATCTTATGATGTCACGTGACATGAAGATGTTTTACTTCACTCCAATAAATGACCTTTGAGAGTACGTAAACTTAACCGATCCTTCATTGAATACTAGTTACCATCTCATTTCGAATTTGAAGATAAATGTTATACTTGATTTTTTTTTTTTCATTTCCTAACCTCTAAACCAACATTTTAATGGTATAAAATGGAAATAAAATAAAACTATCCTCTATATCAATGGTTCTCAACCATCGATGTTTCGCGGACCTCTTGTGGATTCGCAGAAATGACGGAGGGCCACTTTCGTGGTGAAGGGAGGGTAAAAGTAAAGGTTAATTATGATAATGATTTAATAAATGAATATAACTAAGGGCTACAGTGAAGTAGAGCTTCTCTTATTTCAAATTTTGGACGAGAAAGCTCGTCCGGAAATTTGAAATATTTCTTGTCGATTTGAAAAGAATACAACTTTTATTTCCGGGCTTGACTGATGAGGCAGGGCTTCGCGGACACCCATAATGCCTTCGCCGACCCCTATTTGAGAACCACTGCTCTTTATTATCGCAGTGTTTGTATATAATATTTGTTTAGCAGTAAATCATGTGTTAAGTCGGATGCATAAGTGGGTTGTACAAACGCTTATTGTTTAAGGCTTGCGGTTGCTCTTCGTCCGGTGCAGTATGAAATAAAGATAAGAAACGTCAACTGATACATAAATAAGCAAGTCTAAGAGACAGGCGTTGACTGTTCCTTAAAAGGACACGTTTGACATTACGAAACAGGCCCTTCCATTTTGGTGTGCGTTTTCTTTTCAAGCAGTTATAAGAATAAAAAATAAAACGAGGCAAGAAAGCACTATGCTCAGCAACAAAAACATTGACGGCTCTTTTATACCAAATTTTTCTTTTAATATCTTCAAATAATTTTAAAAAGAGTTTCCGCCATTCGACTTTTACATGTTTTTTCCACGTTCTCATGATGTCTTAAGGTAAGCAACGCTTGCATCATTAGCTGTAATCATGTCTGTAGAAGGCGTTTCCTTTCATTAGTATATCGTTTAGAAAGAGCGATGAAATAGCGATCGTTTACCTTGGTCGTAAAACAAAAATAATGATGACTGTAAGGCCATCTGTAGCAACAGAAGGAAATAAGGCTGGTTATCAATTAGGCTCGCACATTTTCTAGGCCCGTCTGACACGAAACTTCCTTTTACTCTTTTTCCTCTGAATTTGAAATGCAGAATGCACTTATTCTTCAAAATTATTTTCCATAAAAAAGCAGCTCGGCTGGGATTAATTGAACTACAGTACACGGATTAGAAATTACTTAAGACGCTTGCTCTCGCTTTTACAAAAATATTCGGCTAGAGGTAAACAATCTACTCGGTTTAATCATGCAGAGTTCTACTGATGGTGGAGATTCAAAATTTACTGTGCAGCAAATAACTCAATCCGGCTTGTTTAAAAATGTTCTCCAAAATATTCAATTGATATCGTCACTCTTTATATCAATGTTTAGAACATCAAGTAAATAGTCCTAATAAAAAAGTCGATTAGTCTTAATAGAACAAAACACTTGAACTTTTTAAGATCTATTTGAAAATATGTAGCTAACTTCCTTTTAAAAAATACAGCGTAGGACACTTTCTATTACTCTTAAAGCGTGGTGCAGGGCAGTGAAACACCCCATTATATCCGCTGAATACGAGGTTGCAAGGGCTACAGATTTCACAGTGTGACAATATATTCCATAAAATATTGCGTTGAAATTGAATAAGCGAAAATGTGCTGGTTTTTGTACGAACGGTCCCTTCCTTTGTCGTACAAGTGTGATCTGTCGATATTTATTAAACTATCATGCGTGCGACCTGACACAATGAACTAATGCGATAATGTGTTACGATTATTGGCCCGTCAAGTATAGAGTACTCACCTCTATTTTTGTCAGAAAAGTTATAAGTATTCATTGAGAACTGAAACGTACTTTCCGCAAATACTAAACCGGGCCACGCACCAACGTATAATAAAAATGGCGGCCACTTCGCAGCAGAGCGTTAATCAAGATTTGTCTCCAGTGAACTAGTGAAATCTAGATGGACAAAACACTGAGGGCGGAATGGATATAAGCGAGGCTTCGCGTTAATCTCTTTCATGGACGCGTCGTAATCTGTGAGACCCAGAAACAAAATACAGGGCAAGGACGATAGACGGCGCAGAACTGGCAAACAAGGTGCTGCATCGACTGCTCCAATGCAGATACCTGCTCTGCTAACAAATGCTAGCGAAACACCATGTGGCAGAATAAAAGGTCGGCGCGGGACTGTCGTCCGCGTGTAAAATATAAATCAGTTTACGAACGGGATGATCGACGCAGAGCACCCGCCATTCCGGTTAACGTCCAAGCAGGGGGAACTATACACATTGCAGTCGCAACTCCAGTTAAAAACAAAATAATAATAAAAAAATAACACGAGAGTCTGATAAAACAAACGCGTACATTAAAAGCAAACTAGAGGTGCCTAGTCATCTGTGATGCCAACCCGGTTTGATATACCGGGTGTCCAGAATAACGTGCCAGGCTCTTCAAATCGACATCAAAATTCGGTTACTTCACCTATCCTGCTAAGATTTTCTGCAGCGTTGCCCACAGATGTTGCATTTCTTTTTATTTTATTTTGAAACAGCGAATTGACACAAAACCATTTAAAAAAAGATGAAGCTTTGACTCCCATAGAAATGTAGCGAAGCCACCGATGTTCAAACAATAGGCAGCCCTATTGTTCGAAGACCGGTGGCTTCACTGCATTTCCGCAGGAGTTAAGCCTTTTCTTTTGTTTTACTTTTTCATGTAAATTTGCTCTTTGAAAATTTTAACAAACAAATGCACTATCTGTGGCCAACGCTGCACCAAATCGTAGCGCGATAGGTTAAGAACCGAATTCTGCGATCGATTCAAAGAACCTGGCCGCTATGTTGGACACCTGGTATTTGTATTCATTTCTGATAAAGCTTCGTAAAACGTGCTTCGAAGAGAAAAAAATGGTGCATATACAAAAAAAATGATTGATTTTTTCATAAGCGTTGAGGAAGTAGCATTGACGTAAAAGGCTAGCTGGGAAACATTGCGAGCGATATCCAATTGAGCGTGCACGTAGTTTAGCAAACGTCAAAAGTGAACCACCCCTTCTCGATTTCGAATCGTTGTCGTGAATTCCTTGAAGCGTCGGACACTACGATCAAGATTCAACGGCTCATTGCCAAGCGATCAACTAAACCTTATTTAGCGAAGACGCACAGCAACGGTTGCCAGAATTGCGTTTTTCCTGGGACAAGTCTAGAAACAAGATTGACTTAAGGCAGTCGCCTCTTACGCCATGTAGTTTGGCGGCCTCCCGTCAGTTTTACTCTTTACGGACGCTAGAGTCCCTCATGCAGAATTTGCGACAATGTCCTTGAGAGTTTAGTACGAAGCGATATAGACGGGTATGCGTAAGCCTTATACACATATGTATACAGTCTTTGGAGCGGCACAATAAATATAGGGGTTTTTGTGTCCGTTGCAGGTCGTACATGATACCAACGGTCAATGAAATGTGGAGTCTCTAGGACATCGTCTTTATTGCTTGCAAGGATGCAGCGCAAAAATGCTGCGGCCCCATCAGATATCTGCTTTGCTCTGAGAAATAATCTGGCTTGCTAAAGAGTAGCCTAGGATTACGTATATCAAGGTGCAGTTACACTGAAAAATTGGTTTCTCGTTGCAAACGTGGTTACCACTTTATTTATACACAGCAGGTCCGGTTTAACAATTAAGTTAGCTTACTTATGCTGGCGCGGGTTACGGCCAATAAGTATTGAATATGTACCGGGGTGAATTAAATAAAACTATAAAACCGTTGAGAAAGCAGATTTCAAATTACATTTTATTCAATTAAGTACGATTTAATTGTGAAGCTATCTCCAGTTAACTAAAGTGCAAAGATAAACTGCCTGTGGTCGGCATGGTCCTGACAGTTTTCTGAACAGACTAGCGTCTATTTCGACAAAGGAAGAAACTCTTCGCGTAAAACAGTCATTACGTGTCTTCTTTCATTTGATTATTTAATTTAAAAAATGCGTGTCTTTTTCATTGGCGCATTTAATTATGGTACGTGCACAATGCAGCTTGGTGGCGTTTGATTATTCCTTCCTCTTCTCAGCGACAAATCAGGGGAAATGAAAGACAGGACGGTGGTTCTCATCAATGTATATAACCAAAATGTTATGCGCAGAGTGAGCGTCCACCCCTAACGTAACACTATCATACACACATTTACATATGGCTCATGCGTAACTCGAATAATCCAACGAATAGTGAACGCGATTGCTGAGTTGAACAGGTAAGAGGATGACGTGCTTTGGTATTGAAGGAGAATTATGTTTCGAAACTCAGAGTGAAATCGATTTTACTTTCGTAATCGCGATTCTCAACATGGTGTCGCCGATCATATCTGCATGTAATGCATCATTTTGTATTAGGGCTGGGCAATTGATCGATTAACCTATCGATGCATCGATTGATGTTTTGAACGCGATTAGAATGTTATATTCGGTTAATCGGTAAAGCATTTGACGAACCAAGAGACAGTAAAGGTTGAACGCTCTTTATCACAGCAGACCATTGACGAGTACACTAGTGATGAAGGGCAAATTTTAGGTCAAATTTTAGAATAAAGTAAACTGTAGGGGCGAGATTTGTAACTCACTTCTCGACAAGTGCAAAAGGCTACACGTGTCCTGGACACTTCAACGCCGTTGGAGTGTCCGTTTAGCGCGGCAGAGGCTATTGGGAACAATCAAGGAGTTCGCTCTTGCCGGACAATATCAACGAAGCTCTATTTGTCATGCAGCTGAAGTAAAATTCTCTGGGTGTGAGCCTCTTTGAACTATTCTTAACTACACGTATAAATCGATTCATAATCCATATTTTATATTGTACCATCCTCACGTATTCAGCAAAGGCAAACAAAAGATATTTTTACTTTTTTACATTATGCACACAAATAAACGGACCGATTAATCGCTTAATTAATCGATTAAATGGAGGCGATCAATCGGGTTTAACGTTGAATCGACGTGCAGCCTTACATTGTATATTTAGACTCAAAATGCTTTAAAAAATCGTCAAGTTTGTTTTTATATTCGGTCAAACCGCTGCCTCCAGGTTCGTGCGGCATTATATATCATCCAATAATTTGCTGAAAAATCATGCAATGCATAAAGCTTTTAGAAATGTGTACGCTTTATGAGTACTACAGTATAGGGTTCTTGCACGGACCATGATGCAGTGATACTTCCGGTTCCTAAATTTCGGCGGAATCTGGCGGAATCCATGTTGGAGGCACTCGTCGCTCTTATGCAATGTTTTGGCGCTTTGGGGCCATGTCCGCGCTGCAGTTTGTCCGTCCACACGAAGGTTTGAAATGGCCAGTTCCGCCGTAATTAATTCTTCCAGAAGAAAATGTCGCACTAAAATAAATGTACAACCAGCAGTATTGTTTTTTTAATTGTTTTAATAACATTCAGGCAATTATTTGGAACCAGGACATTGTGACGCTCGAGCAATCGTTTCGTCGACGTCGTTAATGACTTCGTACCGACTAAGGATATAGAGAATGACCATCGCGTCAGGTAAGGAGACTCTTGCGGTTGGACTTGAGCAGAAACATCCGAAATTACTTGTGCGGCAGCTCCTCTGCCCATGTGCATTCATTCAATGATTTGACGTATTGCGACGTTTCCGGCGGCTCGACGACGGGAACGGCTGCCGAAGCCGAACAGACACCCTCTCTGCTGGAAGAAACGATCATGTCTTTATTATAAAAGCAAACTGGCTTTTAAGGATTCTGCATGCAATCAGGACAGGAAAAAGGAAAGAAATGCAACCCAGCGCAGTCCAACTAATCTCATCAGGAAGCGAAGCGAGCATAGCACCGCAATTGTTACAGCTCGGCCAATGCTACCCAGTTCGCAAGTTGGCCCACAGGCTGACGCCTCTGGCACGTGAGACGTAGAAGCTGTCGAAGCATCCAAAATGGCGAGAGCCGACTGGTGGCCGTTTCATCTCGACGTAGTCCGTGCTTCCGGGAGAAGTAGGAGACAGGCATGTGGCACGCTGAAGGCCTTGGTAGACGACGACTCCATGAAGTACGCTTGCGAGTCGTGGGCAAGTGACCAGACTAAAAGGCCACAGTCACCAGGTCTTGGAAGGGTAGCTCGGGCCAGGGTGCTCAAGCGTGGACGCCGCTCTGTTCTCGGGTAAGTGCTGAAGCGCGGACGCCGCTCCGTTCTCGGGCAAGGGTGCCGAAGCGCGGACGCCGCTCCGTTCTTCCGAAGCTTCGGAGTGGCAGGACCGGAGAGTGGAACGAAGAAGGCAGCCGGAAAGGTGCCCGATATCTTTTCAGTCTGCAGCTCGGGTATGATCGCAGCAAGGCGATGTGCTGAAATTACTTGGGAGACAAGCGGCAGAAACGACATCGGGAGCAACCCGCGTCAGAATTCAGCAAGGCCAGACCCCTTGAAATCATCAGGAGCAGAATAATGCAACGCACTTTCCCGACAAAGTTTAAGTGCAGTCATAAGCCTCAACATCGCAAAAATCGCCAAGTAAAATTCGCGCACAAAAAAAGGTCTGTGGCGACTTTCTCGCAGAACTAGAGGGACACTAAGGAATGCGGCTCAGGCAATCGGCATTGGCGTGATTTTTGCCCTTCTTGTGCCGCACCGTGAATGTAAATTGTTGAGTGCCAGGCTCCACCTTATTAAACGACCGTTTTTGCTTGACATCTGATTAAGCCACGCGAGAGGGCAGTGGTCAGTCTCGAGAATAAAGGAAGATCACTTTGAGATAGCACGAGGGTTTTTCAATAGCTCATACCATACAAGCACACTTTTTCTACCGTGCTGTATGCCTGTACGCGTGTTGTTAGTTTTCTGCTGGCGTAAACAACAGGCTGTTCCTCGCCCTTCTCGTTTACTTGATTGAGGACAACGCCCAAACCACGGTTGCTCGCGTCGCACTGCACTATGAAGATGCGCGTGCAGTTTGGTGACTCTGCCTAATTTTATTAAAAACGACCTCGAAGTTTCGATGGTACCTAAGCAACAAAGAAAACCCATCGACCAAATATGTGTTGACAGTACAGTGATAGATGACACCATAGTGATCGCTCGTCATTTTAATGGATATTTCCAGTCAGGGTTTTTTTCTGACGCAGAAAACGCACGAGCGTAATAATCATGAGTCGTCCTACCTGAATGCTGATTGCATATCGCTTGCAGGCGTATTTTCCATGTTATTGAACTTGAAAACGAAAAAAGTCACCTAGGCCTGATAAGATACCCAATGCCTTTCTGCGTCGACTCGCGGAGACCCTTAGCACACTTCTTAACAGTGATGATGCCGCACGTCATCTTTATCGGGAGTTCTGCCGAGAATGATTGGCTCTTAGCACGTGTTGCGCCGGTGTTTAAAAAGGGAGACCACTTATCTTTGAGCAACTGCAGTTGCCAGTTCACGTGTACATCGTGTAGAGGTTATTAGAACATATAATTTGAAATATGGTAGCTTGGCTTCCCTCGATAAAGACAACCTAATACACCGAGTTTCAGCATGATTACGAGAGGCTGTTCATCAGTGACACAGCGTTCGTTACCGCGTGCTGCACGAATTTGCCTCCACTTTGGATCAATCTGGTCAGATAGATGCCGTATTCATAGACTTCAGCAAGGCATTTGGCAGAGTGCCACAAGGTAAACTGCTTTTTAAATTCGGAGAAGTATTGGTCTTGACTCAGCCATCGTTAAATGGATCGGATCCAATCTACGCCTTGGTCGTAGACAGCATGCTCTAGGTTGGTTCTGGTTGCTCAGGGATGCTTGATGTGACTTCCGGTGTGCCTCAGGGAAGTGTCAGCTTTGGGCCCACTATTGTTCCTGATATACGTCAATGATATTGTTTCTGTTGTGGACCCAGGAGTGATCGTTCGAACTGTTTGCGGACGATTGTGTATTGTCTCAAGATGTTTTGTGTACTAATAACCAACTCGCGCTCAACTCAAGCTTAAACTCTATACAAGACTGGTGCAACCAATGGAAAGTGAAGTTGGATCACGAGAAAGAAAACTGTCTTAGAATCACAAACAAAAAGAAGTACCTCGCCTCGCAGTTTACAAAATAAAAGATTACAACGTCTCCAGAGCTAGACCATTACAAGTACCTAGGGCTGACAATTGATCCGGCATTTGGGCTGGTCAAAACACATTGACAACATTACATCTGCTGCTTTTAGAAGCTAGGCCTCATTAGACACAAGTTGAAAACCACTAGCTAAATTAGCGTTCAACACGCTTGTAAAGACCTAAACTGGAACACGCCAGCGTTGTATGGGATCCCTTTACCAAAAAAGACAAATCGGAAAGGGTTCAAAGACAGACGGCGTCAAATTCATTTACGATAAGTTGAAGCGATCAGATTCTCTCTAATGCAGATAAACAAAATTGAATTGTTGCAGGAACGAGGCAAATAGCAAGGTAAGTTTGTCTCTTCTTGCAAATGATAAACTATCTATTAATCGCCATGCATATCTAAAACCATTGCTACAGATTCAGACCAGACATCACCGACCACATTCACTGACTCAATACTTTGCTCTCTTTCAATCTTTTCAAATTTTCCTTTCCACGAACAATCAATGACTGGAATTCTCTGTACGGAGTCACTTCCTTCTTCCTACCTCCCCGACGTATAGGTTTTACTAGTAATATTATGCCTCTTGCTCTTGGAGCTTCTTGTCCTGTATTTGCATTTGTTATTTACTGTATATTTAACCTGGTAGAAGCGCTTTTTTTGCCTCTTTTGTTATGACTGTTTTTGTCGTGTATTTTATGATCTGTATTTTTCTGCTTGGACCATTTAGGTCCACAGTATGTCATGAATCAAAATATAAAAAAATAAAATCTGCTGATCACTGAAAAAAGGCGTTCTTCCCGTTTCCTCCGTCAGGCGACGACATTTGGCTCTGCCTTGCAGAAGGCCGTCTGAAGAGGGCCCAGCGACATCCGCAAAATTAGGAATGTAATTTCGGTAATAATCGGCTAAACCGATGAAAGAACGCATGTCCGTCTTTGTTGTCGGCAAATGGAAAATTCGTTGCGGCCATAACCTTTATTTCGGACGGAGCGTCGCTTTCCCTCGGCCCGCAGCGCGGCGGGATACTGAACTTCAGCGTTGGCGAGATGACATTTGGCCATTTTCCAGAGTTACTCCTGCATTCCGTATTCTAGCGAGATACTTCCTGTAGGGGCTGCGAGCGCTGCTCCCAGCTACTGGAGAAAATAGCCACGGCATCGAGGTAGGGAACTGCGGCAAGTCTCGGCACCCTTGAGCACTTCGCTCATTAGCTTAGAAAAAACAAGGGAGCGCGTTGCCTTAAGTCCAAAGGAGAGGACAGGGCGGGCCAGGAATGTTCTGAGAGGGTAATGAAAGCTGCCAGCCTGCCAGCACGTTCTCCGTGAGATGCGCACAGAAATGCCACACTTGCAGGTCCAGTGTTGACGCAACTGCCGCGCCGCTCGACACTTTTCCAAGGAGTGCCTCCCAACATTCGGGACGGGAAACACTTTGGTCTCGGATTATCGCGTTTGAGTTTGCGGCCAGTCTATGCATGGCCGCCGGTTCTTTACCAGCACTCTCGACAATGAACATCAGGGAGATGTAATCACTTTCCCCTGGCTCAATATATCCCCGGAGTCCAGCACGTTTCGGACAGTTCATTCAGCAGACTTTTCATGACGGGATGGTATTCTGCATACTCGCGTACGGAAAGGTTGATCAAGAGGTCGATTCGATGTCATGCTGTAACCGGGCACGTTGAACACCTGGACGCGGAGCTAGCGGGCTAAACAGGGCCTGTACGAGCTAGCACCTCGCTTTAATTCTTCCTTTTGCTGTGCATTCAACCTTGCACCTTCAGTTGTCCCCAGTTAATCTCTCTTCTGCAGAGGAAGAGAGCACGGGATGGGAGTGGTGGGATTGGTATGACAACTCTTCAGGTTCATTTAGAGCGATACTAACGACCTCGGTGCGTTCGAGAAAAGGCTTCATTAAACTACAGTGATAGATTATCACCTCATTCCGTTTGCCAGGAGACGTCACCAAGTAGTTAATGTCTGAAATCTTTGTTGCACTTGCCGCCGGACCATCCCATACTGCTTCCAGCTTATCTGCTTTTGACGTCTTGAGAATAAGTACTTTGTCACCTTTAAACGTTCGCTTCCGAGCGTTCCTGTCGTAGTACTTTTCCGCAAGCTGCTGGGCATGTTTCCATGTTCAGCTCGACTAATTCCTGGGATTCGCGCAAGCGCTTCAACAGGGTTGAGCACATTACTCGACGACCGTTTTGTCGACGAATTTGTCTTCCCACTTGTCCTTCAACAAGGTTGACGGAGGTTCTCAGTGCGCGCCCGTAAACCAATTCCGCTGGAGTAAATCCAGTCGCCTCGTGGCTGAAGGAGCGCAATGCAAAAGCATTGCCGGCACAGCTGTGTCTCAATCCGCTTTCTTTTCGTAACAAAGCGCACGCACAAATGCGCTTCATACCGAGTGAAACTCTCCACAGAATTGCTCTGCGGATGGTACACTGGAGCTGTGGTGGATGGCTATGCCACATTTCTCCAAGAAGGTTGTGGTCAGCGCACTGGTGAAGACTGAACCCTGATCACATAGGATCTCGCTTGGAAATCCCACTGGCGAAAAGACGCCGAGCAGCGCGTTAACGACTGCTGTAGAGCTTAGCTCGGGTAAAACGACTGCTTCCGGAAACTTTGTTGCAGGACAAGGTAGGGTTAACAGGTACTTGTTTCCTGCTGCAGTTGGTGGTGACGGGCCAACAATGTCCACCACCAACCTACGGAATGGTTCACCAATTATGGGTACCTGAACCAAAGGTGCCTTGACCTTCTCATTTGGTCGACCCGTCCTTTTGGCAAACATCGCATGAACGTACCCAGTTCTCAGCGTCTTTGAAGCACATCGGCCAGTAGTAGTCGTTTTTGCAACCTGCTGTTGGTTTTGTTTATTCCGAGATGGCCAGCCCAACTGTCACTGTGAACCAAGTCCAAAAGTACTGTACGATACTTATGCGGCACGACCAGCTGTTCGAAAGAACGGCCTTGCTGTTCTTGAACATTCGGTACAAAAGACCGTCTTTGATAACAAAAGAAATGCTTCTTTGCGTTTACATCCAATTTTTTCCGGGCACAATGTGCATTGTGCGCATCTTCTGCCTGTTCGCTTGCTCAGCGCGTGTTTATCAACGCTTCAGTAAAAGCTGAGAAGTTCTCGCTGACTGGGCTTATCAGCTCTCCAGCTGTTCGGAAAGAACGGCCTTGCTGTTCTTGAACATTCGGTACAAAAGACACGTCTTTGATAACAAAAAAATGCTTCGCTTTGCGTTCACATCCAATTTTTTCCGGGCACAATTGCATTGACGCATCTTCTGCCTGTTCCTTTCTTAGCGCGTGTTTATCAACCTTCGTCAAAAGCTGAAAGTTTTCGCTGACTGGGCTTATCAGCTCTCTATTTGATTGAGAAGTTGCGGTCTCATCGACGCGTTCTGGTTCAAACGCGGACGGAACGGCGCTGACTGATCTCGCTCGCCTCATTTTCTTCCGATACCGCGACAGCTTTCGTCATGGTAGCTTCCTGCATTCGCTTCGTGTGCGCCCTTGTTATCGCCATGACGGGGTTTACGTCTAGCTCCATCCCTGCATTTTGTAATTCCCGCATCGACTTGTTGGAAAAAAATTGTAAGGACTTTTCTGAGGGAGCTTATCGGAAACGGCGGCTACAGTCTGGAAGTTGCCGAAGGCGCCTTCTATTTCGACTTTCGCTATCGGCAAACCCTTAGTGTCTGGTTCGAGTGCCTGCCGGTACCCATACACATGCACCTGTGAAATGTTCTGGCTGAACGAATGACCGGTGAACACTCGAAAGTTGTACCCGTGTCTCGCAACACTTTGCAGCTGGCGCCGTTCACAGCCATGTCGTATGCTTAAGGCAGAAGCAAGTCACTCTCTTCCGTTAGCAGATTAACAGACACACTTGCCTGCCGGCAGCACCGCGGTGATATGTCCTGGCTGTTGGCACTTATAGCAAATTAACGGCCGCTTTTTCTTCGAACTTTGAAGTTTTCACTTCCTCTTTCTTGGCCGTTTGGGGCTGCTCGGCCTTCTCGGACGCGTTCGCCGAGCTTGTTTTCGTTTGAGCCTTTTTGAAACTTTCTGTACGGTCCCGAAGGTCTCCTTTTTGCAGTTCCTCCGAACTATCCAGCCTACGGGAGCAGTACTCGTCAGCTAGATTAGCTGCCATTTGCAAAGTAGTTACAATTGGCTTATCCTGAATCCTGAGGCGCATCGGTTCCGAAAGAGTTCCGTGGAACTGTTCAAGTGCAATCAGCTGAATAACACTGTTTGTCACCATACGCGCTCGCGCTTTTCAGTCATTCCTCCAGAAAGCTCGTGGCTTTGTACGCAAACTCAGAGTATGACTCCCCTTGCTGACGCCTTGTTTTACGAAACTTCAGTCTCAAGGCTTCTGTGGACAAACTATCTTTGCCTAAGCTGAAGCTTCAACTTGTCGTAGTCACGCGCCTCTTCGACAGTCATTCGTGCTATTACGTCTGCAGCCTCGTTTGGGAGCAACGTCAGGAGCCGTTGCGACCAAGTGTCCTTCCGGAATCCTGCATTTTTACATGTCCTTTCGAAATTCACGAGGTACAAGCTGATGTCGTTGCCAACAAAAAACGGCTGCATGAAACCGCGCATATAGACGTTTTCGCGGCGTGTGGCTACCTCAGATGCGGCTGGACCTTCTTCAAGTTTGTGCAGTTGAAACTCTTAACTTTAATTCAACTTCACGCTCTCCTAACTGAAGAGAGACCGCCTTCCAGCATACCCCTATTTCGTCGTCTGCTGCCCCGAATTTGCATATTGCGTCAATAATTTCCTGCTTGCGCATTGCCTTCTGGACACTTATACCTAGCACTTGAGCCAGCATAACAAGCTCGGGTTTCGTTAGCGACGTGAGATTCATGACTGCCTAGTCTTTGAAATGTCAAAGATCCCACTACCACTAATTTCAACCAGCTAAGGCTCCCAATGACAGCAAGGAAATTGTGCGCTCACCAAATCGGGCACCAGGCCGCCGCCGACGTGCGTTCCATACCGCCGCCACCGCTGCCACCAGCTGTTACGTTTCCGGCGGTTCGACGACGGAACGGCTGCCGAAGGAACACACAGACTCTCTCTGCTGAAAGAACGATCTGTCTTTATTATAAAGCAAACTGGCTTTTAAGGATTTTGCATCCAATCAGGACAGGAAAAAAAGAAAGAAATGCAACCCAGCGCCGCTCCAACTAATCTTATCAGGAAGCGAAGCGAGCATAGCACCGCAATTACAGTATAGGTAGAGGCGGTGATTTTCTTGTCAGTCACCGCAAATGATTAGCAGACGAGACTATTTTTGCCGTCCGACGGCAGTCTTGCTAGGCGTTCAATGACGTTCGAGGATATTGAACACAAGTCACGCTTATACTGACCTGTGTTCCTTCGGCTGCTCGCCACCAATTTGTTTTACCATCAAACGCGACCGAGGCGAACAGCTGGGGAGCTACGTTTTTTACCTAGCTTTAACTTAGCTACATATCGTACTATCGCCTTCAATGCCTGCAATATGGCGCCAAGGCACGGATGCAGAAGGTAATGTTGGTTTCAATTTCAAGGCTAACCGGAAGTGACGTCAGGGGCAGCAAGCCTATAGTTAATAGGCAGATGCCTTATCTTTAAATATATCTATCTAGTTCATTGCAGGTACCAGAAAAGTATATATTTTATAACTATACACAGTGGTGCTAAAAAAAACTCTATAGGAATAGCTACCGACAGGAAAATATTAGAGCTGATACCTTTGGCGCCGCAAACCCGCAAACATATTTTTGTATTTTTGTCCATTTTTGGTCCTACGCGATGATGTACAACGACGCTGGAGAGGTTTGATATATGACCGGAAGAATAAACAAAGAAGGATGACAGGTTTCAGGGTACCGAATTAAGATGTCCTTCCTTGGGGTAGTTCACTCCTCATACGCGTAAGTAGAGCCTTAAAACGTATGCGTGCCCATTGTCCGACACGTGACGTGAGACCGTCCCTTGACTTGTCTGTCTCCGCATTGTTTTCAGATGGCAGCAGCGGCCCTTCCCGCCTCGCTACGAGGGCTTCTGCGTCTTCCGCGTTCGGTCACGGCCGCCGCCGGCGGGGAAGCGCTGGCCTAGCGTCAACAAGGGCACGTCGAAGGCGACTTGATCGACGGGCTCCATCGAGCACGCATGCGCTGTTCTCCTGAGAATGACGCGGCGTCTATGCAAATCGTACCTTATAAATAGTGCGGTCGATTCGTTACGACAGAGGCTGCAACACTTTCGCTCCTAGATCGGTCAGGTTGCAGGTCCTTACATACACGCGTAGCTCGCATAAAACCCGCATCTGTTACGCGCAAGGCCTTTGCGGCTACATTAATGCAAGGAGTCCGTGTAGCTTGACGTTTAAAAAACAAAAGTATCGAGAAAAATACAAAACAGGGACAATGCAAGTGGAGCAGTGCGAAGCGCAGTCGGAAACTGAAGTCTAGTGAAACAAACATGTACATTAAAAGTTATCTATTAGTGTATAGTCACCTTTACCCTGTTTCATATAATTTAACTTCATAGCCACGGATAAAATGAAGCGCTTTTACGCGCATTCTCCGACTTTCAGCTACCACTACCTCCTCCTTTCCTACATCCTTGAAATGACGTTGATACACGGACAATGGCCCAATCTCGTTCCCTCGCGAAGACAGCGAGATGCATGAGCCCCTCCATTTTCATTTCAGTGTCTGTCTTGAGTCACACTCGTGCGTGCTTTCAGGCGTCTTGGGTCATACCTTTGCGACCTTCAGAAATATATTCGTTCGCCGACCGAATGCGTCATTCGCAGCGAATTCTAATTGGAAAAGTTTTGAACGAATTCTAAGGCACTCCAGCTGTTTCTCTATAACACGCAATATGTCCCCAGGCACGCGGACATATCTTGAAAACACAGACTTTTTTAACGGCTACCCGATAGGTGCTGATGCACTCTCCATGCCGAGATGCCGGCGAGCTACACATTTTGTGCATGCACCGTTGATGGCAACACGCACCTTTCGAGGAAAGGTGTGTAGTGTCCATAGCTATCGAGTAGTTATACAATTTGCGGGCTTTTACGTCACGTGGTTACAGTATCTGATATATTTGTTCAAGTAATTATTCCAGGTTGACTTAACGCGCCGGCCTCTGCGTGGGATTAAAGATGAACGGAGAATGGTAATGTACTTCTCGATAAGCATCTTTGCATCGAATTAGAAAGACATCCGTTAGTATGACCTTTGGCGCCGGCAACTGCATCTTGGCCAACTTTTTTCCAGCTGTGAGAGGGCCACTCACGTTCTGCTTTGCACCTCACGGTGGGCAAAACGAGTCCGATGACGCCAGATATGCAAGCGCGTTACCGGAAGTTACAGGGTCTTACCCTTGCAATCCTTGTACAGGGCGAAGGCTTTGGAAATCTTAGGAACGTCGCGCCGCTTGGCTTCGCTTCCGTAAACAGGATAGGCCTAACACGACACCGCCATTGCACAAGAACGCTGCGGATTTGGAATTTTCACTTTAGCTACGTGATTAAAAAGGCACATTGCTTCGGTCTACATATGCTAGCACACTGCTTAAGGGATATTACGCAGGAGAAAAAAAACGACCTGCCAATATCGTTAATCAAATATCAAATTTAAGAAGAAACTACTAAACGTATAACACCCGTCACAGTGATACGTGACGGATTCATCACGGTCGCACTATATATATATATATATATATATATATATATATATATATATATATCAATCGCAGTCTTCCACAATGCCATTCTTTGTCAACTTTCTCAATTATTAGACTGTAACCCACATTTTTCGGCTATTATTCAACTTTACTTATGCCAGTTATTTTATTGTGTTTTGTTGCACATTTAACACAAAGTTCTTGTCTCGTTCTTGATATGTAGATATCACTAGTGTTTTTAGGAGTGCTTTTTATAAAATTATTTTATAAACTGTTTTGGGCGAATTCGGACGCATATATGTACGTGTGCGTGCGCTTGTGGGGGTGCTCACACAATGAAGTCGGATTTTTTTGTGACTTTCTGTGTGTACCCCCGATATCATATAAAACTTGACGTCAAATAAATTTGAATTTGAGTTTCCGTCTAGACGGTGATTTAAAAAGCTCAAATTACTAAGGAGAGAAGAGGGGACAGGACAGAGCCCTCTGTCCTCTCCCCTTCTTCACTTCTTAGTGATTTGCGCTCTTTAAGTTACCGTCCAGATGTTCAACCAACTAGCTCCCCAGTTGATTTTGATAAATTTTAGCTTATTTTAGCTTCTTCTAGAGTATGTTTAACCTTCACATTTAAGCTTAATAATCAAGATAAGTTGAAATTTTTTCAGAACATTGGTGCGCTGAAGCGCCCTGAATCAATCTGTAATTTTACTTAAGAAATATGAAATGCTATTACTTGCACCCTTATGAGAAAAGGATCTAAGAGATGGGTTAAAATATAGTGAGCGTTTTACTGAGGACAGGACATATGGCACGGTTATTATTCATCTTAGTTGGGGCCCGGGCACTGTACCGAGGCTTAAAACTATATAATAATGAATTACTAAATTCAACAGATTCGTAACTCATACGGTTTCTTTTACTGGGCATCAAAGCAATTGTTTTTATTGAGTCTTGCAAGTGATAGTTTTCAAGTTGGCAAGGAAAGCGATGTTGATAGAACGAACGAGAAACTGGCAGCTCGCTACAATGTGTGTCTTAGAAGTCGCCAGGGGAACTGTCTGATCAGTTTTTTTGGACAAAGGTTTTAGCCATCAAATGAGTCTTAAGTATTGAATAAGAGAAAACACAGAAAAAAGTTGCTCCCGACACCTATGATCACAGTCATATAGTAGGCCTATATTTGTTATTTTAATTTATGTTTAACTTTAACAGACAAACAATACTGACAATTTCTATACGTTACATTCTCATATACACTTAGTCCTACTTCAGTCTGTAGAGTTAGGAAAACGTGGGCATCTCCCTGATTCTGCCAAACTGCAAAGATCTGATTGAATTCTGAATTTTTCATGATTTCCTAAAGTGGCTTTTTAACCGCATTATGTTCGAATAATACATTGTAAAAAACTGTCGGATAACCTTCTGAGGCTACCGACAATTCGTTTTCTACCAGGACACTAAAGAGCGTATGAATACATCTTCTGTTCATGAATATACTAATTACGTATATTCTAATATCTGAAAGATGTTTCATTTTATTGTTTAAAACATTTGAACCATCCCCTCAAGATTGATGTACTGCGTAATTATAACAAAATAAAATAAAACATTAAACTCGCTTAATGTCTGCAAGGTGGTCGACAGTTTTATTTATAATGTATACGAGTAGATGTTATCAGAATGAGTAATTTTATCAAGTTAACGATTTATTATATATTCGGTGATTGTTCTCCATCTACTTTCATATAAATGATGCAATGTCGGATAATTCGCTTCATTTTATCTTAAAACTTATATTTGCCTTCCTTCATGGTCATAAAGTATTTCCTCTTTTATAAAGTGCGCAGACTACTCGTGTCAGTCGCATACTATCTGTGCTACTAAGTTATTTTTTTTGTATGAATGTTCAAACAGCTTTTATTATTCTGCGGACATCCGGATTTCTCAAGAAAGGTTTACGCACACTAATTTGGTTGATCGATTGTTTTATCGCTGTGTCTAAAGGCACGTCGGACGTATCCGGAACGCGGAATCTAAAGGTACGTCGGACGTACCCGGAACGAGGAGTCACAAAGGTACGTCGGACGTATCCGGAACGATAAGTCTAAAAGGTCCGTCGGACGTATTCGGAGACGAGGAGTTTAAGGCCGCGTCGGACGTATCGGAACGAGTAAGTCTAAATGTCCGTCGGACGTATTCGGGCCGCGAAATCTAAAGGTATGTCCGGACGTTCCGGAACGTTAGAGGAGTCTGAAGATACGTCGGACATATTGTAAGCACCTCAATTCTGTACCAGAAATTAGAGATCAGGACACATGCGATGTCTGCTCTCCCTCAAGGCTGAGCGTCCGAAACGTCGCTAGTTTTCTTTCCCCTTCTCTTTGCAAGTCTTATCCACGCTTCTAGTTTTGTGCAAACCTTTACGTGCTCGCAGCACACCACCTTTTGGTCCGCTAGCACTCCGTTTCGTCATCACTGGTTAGATGGCGGCACACAACGACACTTGCTCTACCGCGCAAGCGCGTTAGAATATGTGACAAGTAAGCCGTTGTGTGTTCTGTTTCTGTTTCGTCGCCGTTCATTCGAGTCCATCGTCCGACTTGCAAGCCCTCGTCTTTTTTCTACGTGGTTCAGGCCACTTATTCACGCAGTCAGGACTTTGCCTTCAACCATGAGTGCGAAGAGGACTTCGTAGACAGTGAAGTTAGAAAGGACCGTGATCAGGTACGCGAGACAACGGTAACCACGGCACTGCAGACCACCTGCGATACCGTGTGATACGGTGGAAAAGACAGTGGGAGTAGGTATTCAAGGGCGTCGCGTCACGTAAAAGGTGTTCGGGATCGCGCAATAATGCAAAGTCGACATCCGGAACTCGAAACGAAAATCCGTGAGTTTGTATGCAGCTAACTGGACAGGGCCACCGAGGGATCCTCCAGTCGTAGTGAGAAACAACTGGTTGACCGTGGATCGCGGTGAGAATCGACGCCGAGAGGGCTAATTCTCGCCGAAGGTTAGTACTGGCCCTTCTGCGGCTCTTTTTTTAAAGAATTTCCCTATAATAAATTGATATTTCTTGCACAAATTTTGCAATATCGGAGCATTTTCTGAATGTATGACCTCCTTCCCGCCCCCCCCCTTTGCTTACCATCGAACATCGCAGTGTGAAAAGAAAGCGGTGAAGAATGGACTAAATTACGGTAGCAACAATAAATAAAGATCGAACAAAAAATTGCCAGTGGGATCTCAGAAGAAGACTGACGCTTTAACCTGCTATGATATGACCTTTCCCCATCACGTCTACGTCCGACGCATCTCCCGGTTCACGCGCACGTCCGAAACATCGCCATCTCAAGGCTCCGCCGTCCGGATACGTCCGACGTACGCTTTGAGCTTCTCGTTCCGAGTACGTCCAGCAGTGCCTTCGGAGCTCCTCGTTCCGGGTACGTCCGGCGTACCTTCCGGCGTTCCGGGTACGTCCGACGTTACCTTCATACTCCTCGTTCCGGGTACGTCCGACGTACCTTTTAGACCCGTTCCGGGTACGTCCGACGCACCCGTTTAGACGTTCCGGGTACGTCCGACGTACCTTTAGACTCCTCGTTCCGGCTACGTCCGACGTACCTTTAGACGTTCCGGTACGTCCGACGTACCGCTAGACGTCCCGGGTACGTCCGACGTACCTTTAGACTCCTCGTTCCGGGTACGTCCGACGTACCTTTAGACGTTCCGGGTACGTCCGACGTACCTTTAGACGTTCGCGTTCGGGATCCGTCCGACGTACCTTTAGACTCCTCGTTCCGGGTACGTCCGACGTACCTTTAGACTTCCCGGGTACGTCCGACGTACCTTCAGGACTCCGTTCCGGATACGTCCGACGCACCTTTAGACTTCTCGTTCCGGATACGTCCGACGTACCTTTGGACTCCTCGTTCCGGGTACGTCCGACGTACCTTTAGAGTTCTCGTTCCGGATACGTCCGACGTACCTTTAGACTGCTCGTTCCAGGTACGTCTGACGTACCTTTAGACGTTCCGGGTACGCCGGCAATACCCTTTAGAGTTCTCGTTCCGGATACGTCCGACGTAACTTTAGACTCCACGTTCCGGGTACGTTCGGCATACTTTTAGACGTCCCGGGTACGTCCCACACACCACTGCCCAAGTTCTCGTTCCGGATACGTCCGACGTACCCTTTAGACTCCTCGTTCCGGGTACGTCCGACGTACCTTTAGACGTTCCGGGTACGTCCGACGCACCTTTAGACACAGCGTTGTTTACATTCACTGCTGCATAGAGCCCTCCATAGGACCGACCATTGTAATAACTACAATACATAAATTACGAGAGCCAATGTGTTGTTCTAATGAACATACAATTATAATTATTCACATTTAAGGAATTGCAAAAGGAAACTCCGAACAAACCAGGCAAGCTATTTTTCACTATGGTCCATAATATTAAACAAGTCGCTAGAGCGGTGCGACAACACTATATCAGCCGCACAACCATCAAACTGCGCAGTTGGGTGCAGGACAATAAATGTTCTTTTCGTCAAGGTATATGCGTGAGGAGATCCAGGACTCCCTCGTCATTGCATACTTTTCAGAATTCTAAAACCCAACAAGAATATCCTGCCCATACTCAAGTTATAGTGCTGTGGATACGTTTTAAACCTCTGACGTAATAGTTGCCAAATTCTATGCAGACGTTATTGCACCTCGAATCGATGTAAGTAAATACAGGGGCTTTATCACGTGCTGCTTTAAAACATATGTTTTATCAAATGTAAAATGCTGTTTATTTAAAATTATACCATTCAATCCTCGTGACCAAACCCAGTACTAACCTCACAAGATTATATATTTATTCAGAAAATGTGTTTGTTTCGTTGAAAAAAGTGCCGTTCAGAAGGTTGTGGCAAAGACCGTTTACCTGTTAAACCCTTAAAGCAACTTTTGCGTTCTCTATATTGAAAAATAAAATTAAACGGGAAGGTAGCATCGATTTCTTTTTTCAGTTGCAATATTTTTTTTTGCCTACAAGTGTCCGTGGCAGGACGTGTGATGTGAACTCACTTCTCAGTGTCCAGGGCTCGAAGTTCCGCAGCGCGTGCACAAACTTGAGTAGCTTGAGACTGCACTGCGGCGAGCAACTTGGCACCTAGAAACCTCTCGGCCGACGAATCGTAGGCCTGGTCAATCTGAGTCTGGAGCATCTCCCGCAAAATGGCCAGGGCGTTCAGCTGGGGCTCTCCGTCGTCCACGTCTCGTTGACGCCCACATCCCACCGGCAAGGTCGGCGGCCATCCCTTCGCCCACTGCTCCCGACCACAGGATGAACAAGAGACCCGCTTTGTATCCGAAGACAACTCCCGCAGTTCGATTTCATAGTGAATCGTCGGCCGTAGCCCGGAGACACCAGGCACGTGACTCGGTGAGCTGCGGTCCCTTTGTCCAGGAGGCGTGGGGTAAAGCCTTCAAACACCGACGAGCACTTTTGCGCAGTGCACGTCGAGAGAGTGCTCCCGTGCAAACTCTTTGGCTCCGGTCGGAATACGGAAATTAGCCTTGACCGCGAGGCCCTTTGTGGCCGCCAACCTCTTCGCCCTTTGTAGAAGGGAAAGGGGCAACTAGGCTGCGCCTTACGTCAACGCCCGGCTGCTGTCGTGTAAGCGCTTTCTCGATATTCCGCGTTTGCTCCGGGAGGGGAACTCCGGCGACAAAGCCAAAGGCCAGCCCGAAGTGAGATCCAGACACCTCCCCTCCCTGGAGCGAGCTCCGTTCCTGGTAAATTAGGGAGTCCCTCGTAGACGGCGTTTCCTCCTTCCGCTATGCCCTCCGCAGCGGCAGAAGCCGCTACTGCGCCTGCGCGCCGATGGCGCTTGACTGTAGAGTTCGGGGTATCGTAGCCGGGATGCGCTACGATCACCGGAATGACTAACACCCTATTGGGCGCTC
The DNA here is from genome assembly GCA_037355805.1 of Ixodes ricinus. Lineage (NCBI taxonomy): Eukaryota > Metazoa > Arthropoda > Arachnida > Ixodida > Ixodidae > Ixodes > Ixodes ricinus. The sequence goes on along the minus strand of JAZHYW010000622.1, from coordinate 63,089 downwards.
TCTTGAGCAGCCAAGTCTGCGTCTGGCAGAGATCCACGTGACGGGCACCGTTTGCTCCGGAGGAGATACTCCTGGCGGCCGCCCCATCCGGCTGCCCGGGTGGCGGGCAAGCAGGTTGCGCAAACGCCGTCGCAAGCTCCGCTGCCGCCGTTCTTCTTCGCCTCTCCTGAATATGTCCGTTGCTTACGTCAAGAGAAAGTTGCCACTCCTTCGGGGGTCGTGCCGCCGTCGCTGCTCGCTCCGCAGATGTGTCGAATTGTGACCATTGTCGCCCGGCTCGTCAAAAAGCCCGCTTTGCCTTAATGTGCGGTGCTCGGCAGGAAGGCTGCCGACGTGGGTCAGCTGCTTTGAGGGGCCTCCGTCGTAATAGCGCTCCGGGCAGCCCAGACGCTTTTTAAGGTATGACCTCATCGTTTGCAGCCATCGCCGCGCACTTTCGTTAACGTGCAACTGAGCGTGACAGGCTTCGCTTGCTCACCTCCGAATGGTCATGTTTCCACTGCGCGTGATTGTATGTTCTTTTCGATCTGAAGGTGTGCGCGCAACATTACGCTGCTACCTGTCGTTTCCAGTTGCTTATGCGCCAACACCAGGGTAAACTGCGGCATGCTTATGCAGCATTTCATGATCTTTGTATGGAAAACTCTACGCCAGCACTGTGGAATGGGAACTCAACCGATTTCTGGTTCGAATTTTTCCCGTATCCCATATATAAATAACACGTATTTTAAAAAAGCTTGCGATCAAACATGTGAATGTCATCTTCACTATATAGTTCCTGTTCAAAAGACATTACGGGGAAAGGCAATTAGTTGGGTCTCTATGTCCGCAGGTCTTCAATAACATATATATACCGTTTTTTTTTCTTCTTTAAGATTAGTCTTAAAAAAAGCCGGGTGAACTATACCTAAGCGGTTTGTGCGAGTGAGTTATACGCCCACGGGGACATTATTATGGGTGGCTAATCGTGACGATAAGTCGGCTAATTAATTAAAATTCGACTAATTAACCTTTTTAACTAGTGAAAATGGACATATGGTTCCAATAAGAAACTTGCTGAGCGTTGTCCAAAACCTACTAAATCAGTTATTTTTAGAAAGACTTTGAGTGCGTGAAAAGCGCATTTGTGCGCTAAGTTTACCACTCGTGGAGCAGGTGCAAAGGCTGGGGCTAAATAATTGCGGAAAGGCGCGGGGCCTTACCGAAACCGCTAGCCTTGTACCTGCTCCACGAGTGGCAACTTCAGTGCACTACTGCGCTTGTCATGCGCTCCAAGTATTTCTGAAAATGACTGATATAGGGGTTCTCGGCGACGCTCAGCAAGTTTCTATTTGAAACCATTATGTCTATTTTCACTAATTAGAAATGTTAATTAGTGAATATTAATTAATTAACCGACTTGATCGTTACGATTAGTCCACACACTGGCGTATAACTCACTCGCACAAACGACTATCAAGTGTAGCTTTCATAGCTTTTTTTAAAACAAATCTGCAAGAATAAAAACACCTATATATATATAAATAAATAAATATATATATGGGCGGTTTTCATTTGGATTCAGGCAACGAGTGGCAGTCGTATTTTTTATTTTGCTTCAAATTTTTATATTTTGTGGAGAATGTTCCAAGAAGAACAATCCTTTTTATTCTAATGTCCTGACATGATTAGTTCCTGAGAAAAAAAATCTCAAAGAAGCGGGAAAGAACTACGAGGTTTTGAAGATTGTCGTGTGTGGCGTTTTTGAATCACTCTCAATCTCAAAGTATTCAAAAGACAACGTCTATATTTTTTAGTGTGATATATAGGCATGTAGGTAAGCCGACATTATAACTGCTATTTATTATTCGTCGCTCCAATTTTTGTAAAAATCCCCAAACATGCCTCCGCGAACAACTGTGACCTAAATTGGGGATTTTATTTTGAGTCGACTATGTTTAGTATCGCTTTTAAAATATTACCACATGTAGAACCCTTCATTGCCTTCCAAATTAAGCAAAGTTTGTGTTTTTATCATGTACGAGTACTGAGAAATAAATTATGAAACAGAGAGGGTTTTCACTTTTCGTTCAACTTCAGCACGCTGTATAAAAAAAAAACCATTTTTAATTTTTTTCTTTTTCTCGCATTGCGTTCTCTTTACACCCTTCTTTTAGCCAGAATACATTCCGTTAATAGTATTTGCCTTGGTTTTGAGTTTTAAGCCTCTAAAAATGCTAAAAAAGAGCAAATGCCGATGGTGGGATTTGACGATTTTCGTGTGTGGCGTTTTTGAACCACTCTCAATGTCAAAGTATTCAAAATAAAGTTTCGATATTTTTTCATTGTGATATATATGCAAGTCAGTAAAACGACATTCCATCTACTATTTATTATTCGTCGATCCAATCTTTGTAAAAATCCCCAAACACGCCTCCGCGAACAACTGTGACCTAAACTGCGGATTTTTTTGTTAGTCAACTATGTTTAGTTTTGTTTTTAAAATAATACCACGTGTAGAACCTTTCATTGCCTTTCATATTATGTAAAGTTTGTGTCTTAATCACGTACGAGTACTGAGAAATAAATTATGAAACAGAGGAGGTTTTCACTTTTTGTTCAATTTCAGCACGCTGTAAAAAAAAGTAAAAAAATTTTTTTTTTTTTGCGCTGCGTTTTTTACATTTTTTTTTAGCCAGAATACATTCTGTTAGAGTTATATGCACTAGTTTTGAGTTTTAAGCCTCTAAATGTGCTAAAAAAGAGCAAATGCTGATGGTGGGTTTATGGGTTATAGCTGTATATTTTATTCTTTATTATAATAATCTAAGGGACGTTGAATAAATACTCATATGAAAAACATGAATGTCGTTAGGCGTATAATAACAAGTTTGCAATTCCAAACGTCTAAACACTATAAAATCGCAACAGCCGGGAGCGGGTTTTCAGACAATTTCTGCCGGTGCCATGATTGGAGGGGCCTCAAGCCTAAACCCTATGCGCTACATAATCTATACTACGTTAGAAGTATCAAAGTATAATATTGTAAAACATTAGAGTAAAATACGCTCCCTATTGGAAACCTAGATTTTTAAATGCGAAATTTTATATTTTTAATGCTAAATTCACGTTGATAACAGAACCAAATCATTTTTCAGCATATTTAAAGGCTTAAAACTCAAAACCAGTGCATATAACTCTATCGGAATGTATTCTAGGTAAAATAAGGGTGTAAAAAAAACGAGAAGCAAAAAACAAAAGAAAAATATTAAAAATGTTTTTTTTATACAGCGTGCTGAAATTGAACGAAAAGTGAAAACCTCCTCTGTTTCATAATTTATTTCTCAGTACTCGTACGTGATTAAGACACAAACTTTACATAATATGAAAGGCAATGAAAGGTTCTACACGTGGTATTATTTTAAAAACAAAACTAAACATAGTTGACTAACAAAAAAATCCGCAGTTTAGGTCACAGTTGTTCGCGGAGGCGTGTTTGGGGATTTTTACAAAGATTGGATCGACGAATAATAAATAGTAGATGGAATGTCGTTTTACTGACTTGCATATATATCAAAATGAAAAAATATCGAAACTTTCTTTTGAATACTTTGACATTGAGAGTGGTTCAAAAACGCCACACACGAAAATCGTCAAATCCCACCATCGGCATTTGCTCTTTTTTAGCATTTTTAGAGGCTTAAAACTCAAAACCAAGGCAAATACTATTAACGGAATGTATTCTGGCTAAAAGAAGGGTGTAAAGAGAACGCAATGCGAGAAAAAAAAAAAATTAAAAATGGTTTTTTTTTATACAGCGTGCTGAAGTTGAACGAAAAGTGAAAACCCTCTCTGTTTCATAATTTATTTCTCAGTACTCGTACATGATAAAAACACAAACTTTGCTTAATTTGGAAGGCAATGAAGGGTTCTACATGTGGTAATATTTTAAAAGCGATACTAAACATAGTCGACTCAAAATAAAATCCCCAATTTAGGTCACAGTTGTTCGCGGAGGCATGTTTGGGGATTTTTACAAAAATTGGAGCGACGAATAATAAATAGCAGTTATAATGTCGGCTTACCTACATGTCTATATATCACACTAAAAAAATATAGACGTTGTCTTTTGAATACTTTGAGATTGAGAGTGATTCAAAAACGCCACACACGACAATCTTCAAAACCTCGTAGTTCTTTCCCGCTTCTTTGAGATTTTTTTTCTCAGGAACTAATCATGTCAGGACATTAGAATAAAAAGGATTGTTCTTCTTGGAACATTCTCCACAAAATATAAAAATTTGAAGCAAAATAAAAAATACGACTGCCACTCGTTGCCTGAATCCAAATGAAACCGCCCATATATATATATATATATATATATATATGGGTGGTTTCATCTCAAATCGTGCAGGCAAAACGGGTCGAATTTTTAATTTCGCTGGAAAAAATATATGTTATGGCGTCGTCTCTAAAAACGCAGTAGCCACAAACGGCAAGTCCGTCGGATTTTTTGTTCTCGACTTACGAATTTTAAAAGAGGCCGCGGCGGAAAGCAGTGTTTTTCACATCCGTCGTGGGTCGGATGTTTCGCTCGATCTCCCGTCGTGGATTTTCAGTCCACATTATATTAACTTTTTCAAGCACTCTGTGGGCACAGGTAAAAGGCTCTAATACCATGAAATAATTTTAGGCGTTTTGCTTTTTTCTGTAAAAATGTCAAAAACGCCCCCTCGGTCAATTGTTGACGAACTTTGACAATTAAATACTGGCGATCTACTTGGGTTACATTAATATTTTTTATGTCTATGGAGAGCCCAAAACACGCTCTTTATAGATATTATAAAATGATTGACCTGTATTAAATAGCCTTTGCGGAACGTTTACGTTAATGTTATGCGAAAACCAAAAAGTACCAATTTTAAAATCGATTTTCTCAAAAAACACATTTTTTATTTTTTTATTTTTTGTTAAAATGTAGATATGATAGTTGTCTACTCGAAAAGCAAGCCGAGAAAGTGTATATTTTGTTTGTATGTTTTATATTTAAGCATCAATATCGTACAAAAACGTGTTTTTACGGCTTGAAACGGACTTGCGAATTGCGCGTCTTCACAAACTTGGAAATATTTTTGACTTTTTTCAACGCACCCACATAAAAATGAAATACAGTAGTTCCACCCTGTTATATTTATTGATCATTTAAATTTTATTATAGGCGGCAAGCTACATTGGAGCAGTTCAAAAGAGAAAGCAACACTTCTTAACAGACCAGCAGGCGTCGTAAATTTTAATGTATAGAAATCGGCAGACGTCTATTGATTCGGGGCCTTCATTGGCCTATATGAACGTCCCGCCCTTTCGGAACCAGCAGATGACCACGACCTTTCGCGCTCGTTGTGTTAGATAGGACGGCCCGTGACAGTAAAGCGAGCAGCGCACCCTGTGTCACGAGGAGTGAAATGGTACGAATGTGTCGTTGACGCGGCGAACAGTGACGGCCACCCAGGAGTAGTCAGTCAGTCAGAGTATTGCAGAAGGGAAAGCAAAGTAACTGTTGCCCGGGAGGATGAGAACACCATGGCCTTACAATATCGACGGTCAACAACAGTTCTGCCTGCCAAAACAACGCCGCGTGCGAGCTAAAACCGGCGGCGCGGGACGAAAATCGCGCACGCACACGAAGATGGACCGGTTTCGTTAGGGATGTGGGAAAATTTTGAAACCAGCCATCCGTGCACGCGTGAAACGATACCGCGTATTTGCCCAAGCTTCGAACGCCCTATCCTAGAAATGGCCGTGCTCTGCAAAGTGGTTGTCCTGTGCTTGTCCTCCGTGTTTTATTCTTTCAATTTTATGTACTCTATCTCCCTCCGCGGAAATCCGATAGCACCGAAGGGTTGTCGCTTTTGGAAACAGCAAAGCCCGGAGACTAGCATCAAAAACGAGCGTGGTTGTAAATATACTTGTGTCTATTCTGCCCGGAGACTAGTTGGGTCGAAGTCAGCGTCCTTGGCAAATATAACCGTTTGTGAAGGGTGGCATTCTCCCGAGATGAAAAGTTAGCGCCGGCTGACGTGTTTTTTTTTTTTTTAAAGGGAAGGGTTAAATAAAAAGTTTGAGTAACTGCATGCAGTAACTACCTCGAAAGCTCCTCTCCCGATATGAAGCTCGAGGCATGTAACGTCTCGGTTACCTTCTCGCGCACCGCTGCTCGAAACTATTCTTCACTTTGTTCCGCACAGCCACGACGCGGATGTGCGGAACAGAGTGAAGAATAGATTCGAGCATCATCTGGACGCCATCATCCTGCCAGGCTTCAGTGTCATGGAACTGGACTCGGCGTCGGTCAGTTAAGACTTTTTTTTATTTTTATTTCGTGTGTGTTTCTTCGCCCCGCTGAACTTTGTTTCTCGGGTGCGGTTCTACTGAACGTTTTTTTTTTTATATTTCGTTACTAACTGTTTGTTAACATCGTTTACTTGTTTGGTTTATTTCTTCATGGCGTAGCGGCCTGATGGTGCTGTAGAGAGCGTGTTCGCATGCATTTGGTTGTGTCCCGTTTAGGGAATGCCCGGAGGAGTTGGTTTTTGTTCTTGCCGTGTGCGGCTGAGTTTTTCTGTCTTATTAATTAACTTTTTTTTTCCTTTACGTGTCGTTGACTTCTTTGTCTGACCAGGCGTGGACCTATCGCCTTGCCACGGCTGGAACCTAAATCTTTTATTTTTTTACCGCAATTTTCGTTAAGGTCGGAGTAGGGTAATTTTATTCGTATTTATTTATTTTATTCCCTACCCTTCTCCGTGACAATCTCTCCGTGTGTTTCGGACCGTTTCTGTGTCATCACTTTTGTGTATTACGGAGGTGAAAGGATATTCCCTGGTGATCTGTGCGATGTGCGGTGAACAAAGCCTAGCGTTTGGTTTCGGAAAGAATTGTATATAATAGATCAATGACGTGGTGACTTTTCATGTCTTAGTAATATGACACCTAATAGCTAGTCATGCTAGTTTACAGTGAAAGTTTTATCAATCGAAAAAATACAACGTCTGTGCCTCTTCGATATTGAAGGTCTACTAGGCCTGCTGATTTGATTAGATATGTTTCTCGTGGTTTCCCACTCTTTTAAAAACATAAGTAACTATTCAATACCACAAAATGCGTTTATAATTGATTACAAAACGCAAACAAAAATTCAAGAAAACGTTTTTACAATTCATAGAAGCGCACGGTTTTTTTTTTTGTCTGACTTAGGTCTTGCAAAACGAAGACGTCTTTTTCCGATATTGAGGCTTAAATATAGAACATACAAACAAAATATACACTTTCTTGACTTGCTTTTCGAGTAGACAACTATCATATCTACATTTTAACAAAAAATTAAAAAAATAAAAAAATGTGTTTTTTGAGAAAATCGATTTTAAAATTGGTACTTTTTGGTTTTCGCATAACATTAACGTAAACGTCCCACAAAGGCTATTTAATACAGGTAAATCATTTTATAATATCTATAAATAGCATGTTTTGGGCTCTCCTATAGACATAAAAAATATTGACGTAACCCAAGTAGATCGCCAGTATTTAATTTGTCAAAGTTCGTCAACAGTAGACCGAGGGGGTGTTTTTGACATTTTTACAGAAAAAAAAGCAAAACGCCTAAAATTATTTCATGGTATTCAAGCCTTTTACCTGTGCCCACAGAGTGCTTGAAAAAAGTTAATATAATGTGGAGTGAAAATCCACGACGGGAGATCAAGCGAAACATCCGACCCACGACGGATGTGAAAAACACTGTTTTCCGCCGCGGCCTCTTTTAAAATTCGTAAGTCGAGAACAAAAAATCCGACAGACTTGCCGTTTGTGGCTACTGCGTTTTTAGAGACGACGCCATAACATATATTTTTTCAGCGAAATTAAAAATTCGACCCTTTTTGCCTGCACGATTTGAGATGAAACCACCCATATATATATATATATATATATATATATATATATATATATATATATATATATATATATATATATATATATATATATATATTTTATCCGTCAAGGCATTTGCCGTTGCCACGCAATCCTTGAGAAAAAACAACCAAAACCTTCCTGGGACACTCTGAAATAACTGTCACGATACGGCTGAAGGATGCTTCTTCGTGGCTCTCACGTTGCTGACTATATCAGCAAGGCATCACTGCATATTCAAGGCTGCTGTTCGACTTTGTCCTACCAAATACTGATACTTCCGCGGTTTTCTCTTACCTACCTCTATATGGAGCGGAGATAGAAGCTGGACTCATACTCTTGCTAAAGACTCTTAACCTCCCCAACTTCCTTCCACATCAACTGCTCGGCGCATGCCCTGGAATCATAATTTAAACTGTACAACAATAAGCATCGCAATGTTCCACCGGAATATTTTACATGAAAGTCATAGAATACCAATAAGCAGTAATTAAACTTTTGGACGCGCATAGGTCTTATTCCATGGCCCTACATATTTTTTCCATGAATTTCTATGGTCCACATTCACCATAACATCAAGGTCTGCTTTTTTGGGGAAAGGTCGTAACGTTCCTCAGATCTCTAATCGCCTGGGTGTCATACACAGCAAATATAGTAGAATATTGATATTTCGTACGAAAGATTTTATTTCACGGAACGTTTCAGAGAGTTGGGCATGACCAGTATTTTTTTATATGCATCACATTTCCGACACTTTTTGATAGTAAGAAAACACACAAAATAACAGGATATTTCGAACAATTTTGATTAGTCAGGTGAGAGCTCACACCCTAGCTACGGTGTTTAAAATGTATGGTACTCACCGTGTTAATTGTACGGAAATATTTCTTTGGGCAAGAGCGTCCGTCTCAAATGTAAGTATCCGATGCAGCTCATTTTCGGCCGGAATTCATTACAAGGTTACGCCTTTCCACAAGAGCCTTCGGGAGGTCAGCGCTCGGTCAGTTTGGGGACCGAGCGCACGTCTGGTCGAATGCTCTTGACCGCGCTCTCATTTCTCCGCGTACCGCGCACGTTCCATCAGATGATTTTTTCTCCTTGGTTTTGTCTGGCGCCTCAACGACTGGCGCTCCATTATTCATGGGGCTGGGTATGAGGCGCACGCCGTCGCGTTTCGGCTGGTTCTTTTAATTGCCCGCTTGTGTCGCGCGCTGCCAGCGAGGCATTCCCATGGATTCTGTCTTGTTCTTCCGGGGGAATACGGCGGCACAGATAAGAATAAGAGGAAGCGCGTCATACAAATTCTGATCTGACTTCGAAGGGAGCCACTCTTTCTTATAAAAATAAACAGACGCAGTATGCACGGACAACGAAAAGAGTGTACAAAGTGCGTAATATGCGCACCTTGCTGTGTCAAGGGCATGGTGTTTGTGAGGGCATTGTTCTTCCTATTGTGCGCTCTATCTTCTCCCTTCGAGCGTGCTCTGTCCTTTGGGAAAAAATCCATTTTATCGCTGCTCTTTTCAGGTCGTATTTTTCTAGACTATGAAGTAGTCACTGAAACAATGTGCTTGATCCAAATTAAATGTAATTATGCCAATGTTTTCCTTGCAAAAGAAACACTGGGAAAGGTGTGACGTCGGCAATGTTTATTTTACGTGACATTAGTTGAAAGAAGCGTCGTGTCCGCTGCTACATGCACTCTAAAAAAGGGTGTAGCACTTGCACCCCTTGTCATATATACGACACCCAAAATTTTCAGTTCGTTGTACAGCGCACTTACGTCAAAGTAACGACCCCAAATTTTACGAGACGCTTGCTGACGGTGCGATATAAGATATTAAACAGCTAACGTACGCACCAAAGATTACTGAAAAAACAAACAAAAAAACATTGAGGTTTAGCAGTAGGGCCAAGAAAACCCTAATTACTTCTTTTTAACAGTCAGTTACACTTACTTAGGCTATTTTATTTAGGGTGACCACCCGTCCCGCGACTCGCGGGACTGTCCCGCATTGAGGGCTCATGTCCCACGTCCCGCGAGAAATTCCCAAATCTTCAAAATGTCCCGCATTTCACATTGTCGTAAAATTCACTCCGCAACTCATGGTGCTGAAGAACAACGTGGCACAGAGAAGCGCGGAGGTTGCTGGTAATCGCGTGAATCGAAATGGTAACGCCATTTTCTATCCAAGCATTGAAGGAAGCGACTGTCGTTCTTGCAGGAGATTCGACGCGCTTGCGCCGTTGTGCCTCTCCACTTAGAGGCAAAATATTGTAAGAAAAAATTGCTCGGCAAAAGTTTAAATATAAATTGTTAGTAAATATATTCATAGCGTTGTGTCAATACGAAAGGGTTGCTGTTGAATTTTGTTTTAGCGAAGGCAGTCACACAAGGCAAGATGCCTGCAACTCACAACGGTCGAAAAAGAATACAATGTTAAAAATGTGTGTAGGACCATGTTGATAAAAGTAAGCCTTAACAAAAAATAATAACCCGAATTTTTTTTTACTGTTTCTTAACTTCATTTGACGCATTGGGTTGTGCTGCGGTTGATTTTTATGCTTTCAACTTCGACAGATTTAATAACATATTTGGCATAAATATATATATCACTGGGAGTGAAAATTATTTTACCTAATTGCTGCAATACAATTTGCAGGTGTATAAACAGCACAAGATATTAAATGTGTTCACAGAGCCTGCGGTTCGTGGTGAGCATGTTCATAAATTTGAATAAATAAATAAAATTGAAGTCGGGAGTTTCACTTTTCTCAGAAAATACAAGTACATGTTCAGAGAATTTACTTCAAGTAAAGTAGAATTTTTCTAAACAGTAGTACTCTAAGTACCATGCACATAAAGTACTTTCCAACACTGCTTGTTTAATATTTTTATACGTTGGGGGAATAACTACAGGTTTCTCGAACGATCTATGAATCTTTGAAGATCTGCATATTCTGAGTTTTGGGAGGAAAGGCAACGCAAAGGGTAATCTTTGCGGTAACCTTTAGCACGCGATTCTTCGAGTACGGCACAAACTACGGGAGCACCAGATGAGTTTCAGAGCAGGTGCTGCATTTTGTTGCCTCCTTTGAGTGAGGATGCAGTGTGTGCACCTCCTGTAGTGGGCAAGAGTTTCTACGTTGGGAAGAAGCGAATACCAGCCCTTTCTTCAAATGAGTCAAGTCTCCTTGAGCTTCGGGACACAGAGAAACGCCAGTCTTCGGCGCAAATCCCGCAGTTACTCGGCCTCTCTTGCGTCGTGTCTGTTCGGTCCCCGTGCCTCGTAGCAGTGTTGTTGCAGCGTGTGTGTGTGTGTGTGGGGGGGGGGGGAAGGGAGGGGTAAGGGGGCCTGTAATTTTTTTTTGGGGGGGGGAGGGGTGTTTCGTATTGTTTAAACCATTCTCTTCTCCCCCCTTCCTACGCCACATGTTTACCCCTCTTTACAAATATCAACTGATCTCAGAACGTCTTATCTCCTTTGTGCAGAAATTTTTGTTGATAGGCAAAACAACCACTATAATTCAAAAGTAATTTGTAACTTGAGTAGAAGTTACTCAAAAAAGTAATTAAAGTAAACTACTAATTACCGAAATAATATTGTAATTTAAAGTTACTAAACTGCTCAGAAAAGTAGTTAAGCTACAGTAATTTGAGTACAGTAGTTGAACTACGTACAAGTCTGTATACAAGCAACTCATAAGCTCGAATATCTTTTAGCAACCAGCCTTATGATTCATGTACTTTCCTGCCCATAAGCCGGAGGCAATGCAGACACACTGAAATTACACGGAAGCAAAAATGCAGGATAATCCAAACCTAATCCTAGTTCAAAAACCTCATTGAACGCATGATTATGCAAATTCTTGAAGCTAATTTACTTGTACTATATGACAATGCGAAAAAATAAAGGGCGAGTTTACCATTTTGTTAAAAAAACCTAAAACTGGGTGTGAAAAAACTTGAAACAACCAAAAGTGAAATAGACAGAAAAAAAGTCAGTTAGACGACATCTCAAACTGAGCTAATACGTTTATTCAGTAGCCCTCTTGTATACACATTGAAACCAACATCCTCAGCAACCAGCACACACAAAAAAAAACGTATTTTAACAATCTTTGCAGCCACGTAGTACACACTTATGACAACGCCATGACCTTCCGCGCTCGCTCCGATTTCTGGGAACCCCAACCAGCCTGGAAGACCTTGCTTGTCAAGCCCTCCGAACTGATAAGTAAACCTCAAAGATAACAAAATAAACCGTACACTTTCTGCTATCTGCCACGCTCACACTGAAACCTAACTTTCTGCACAATACCTGTGCTGCTACACTCAAAAAACACGCACACACGCAGACACCAGGCAAGAACCAAAATAATTATAAACCCAGGAACGCCTTTGTACTGGCAGCAAGGTAGAGGAATGACTGGTTCGAACAGTTGCCTGCTGACCTAATCATAATTACTTTCTTACAACTCTTTTGACATTATTGAGCTCTTTGTCTATTAATTCTGGCTCTGAACACTGCGCCATGCAGTTGTTGCATTCCTGTAAATATGTAAAATTTGATAACTGGCAGCTTTGATTTTCATGTTTTTTGTTTAATGCTCAGTTAGTCTTTCATTCAAACATCTGAAAGTTTGCCCCACATACTTAAAGCCACACTGAAAACCACATTTACGCCGAAGTTCTTCGCACAAGGATTTTACATTGTGAGAAATCGCATAAAAATATTGCATGACTGCTAATCTTTCTTTCGATCTCTTTTCTGTATTTTCTCCGTATCCCTCTCTGCTCAGCCTCCAACACTTCACTTGGACTACCTTCGCTGTGAAACGTATACACGAACTGAGTTAAAGCATTCGTGATCAATGACCGAACAACACCCGCTTTTACAGTCTAAGAAGCAGCGTATTTTGGAAAAATCATTTTTGGGTTGGCCTTTCTACATTCCCAACATAACGCTTTACCCACATAAATTCACCCACATAAATTTGTAGATCCACGAACTCCAGGAAATTATATTCTGGCTGGTCCACAGTGAACTTCAGCTCAGAAGCTGATGAACTTATTACCATTTCTAGCTTTTCCGCCGCTCCAGTCTGAGAAACGCACTCAACGCTATCGTCGACATATCTTCTGCCATGAGGACTGTCCGATTGGGTCATTTTTTGCTCCATCAATCACGGCAGAATAAAGAAAGTGTAAGTAAATCTGCATTAGTACTGGTGCCAAAGAGGAACCTATGCAGATCCCTCCTGTTTGCACATGTTTATTTTACTCATACTCCAGAACAGTTGAACGGATATAAGAAAATTCAAAACCGCCAGAAAACATCTTTGCAGGATCCTGAACCTGATTGTAACTTCACTCAAAAACTGTATAAAAAGTATTTCACTCTTCATTAGTCGGTACTATTTCAAGGAATATTAAAAGCCCGTTATATCCATAAAAAAAACACCGACACTTTCTGCCATGATGAATTTGCAATATACCTATTAATTCGTTTCTGTTCCTTAGCGACAGAGACTTTTCTAACTGAACATACCGCATCCCTTGCTCCACAAACGTGAACGTAGCTTTCTGCCATATTTCGTTTTTATAAATAATCGTGCTAAATATATTTCAGAAAAAAAAATCCTAGGCTCAGAGTTAACCGCTTCAAAGTCATTATGCGCTTCACCTTACGCTCGAAATCTTCCACCTTAAAGGGGCCCTGCAACAACTTTTTGACTGGTATTTAATTTGCACCGAACCTGAGCGCACTGAACGTAGTAACTTAATGAAACTTTTCTTTCTCAAACTTCGCTTTATTTCAAAAGTTATAGGCAAATTAGAATTACAAAAACAAGCAAAAAATAACCTGCTTCATGACGTCGTAGGTCCTGGCTTGAGTGGCCGTGAACTAGAGGAAGGGTAGTGAGCTCATCAAGCGCTCACGGCTGCCGCGCTCCGTGTCGACGGCTCGAGAGGGCGCCACTAAAGCATGTGTTGGATAGGCTGTATGAAGCGGGCGGCCAGGGCGGCTCGCAATGCATTCGCTGCGCGATTAAAGACTATTTCAGCTTAACACTTCATTGACCACAAACGACAGACAAACACGGGGTAAAGATCAGTTCAGAACGGAAGCCACTTCGCGCTGCCATACCGCCAAATGGCCAAATCGCCAGCAGAGTCCGCGCCGAAGGCCTTCGGAACGCTCGGAACTGGTCGGATCCTTGAGCTGGTATACGACCGCAGCGCCGCCGCGTACATCCGGGACCTTTCCGTGTCGGTGCCTGAACCCACTACTCCTTTCTAGTATGCGCCGCTTTTTTCCGCCGCTTGGTGGCGGGTATGTCTACGGGTCATTTCTTGTTTTCGTACTTTATAAACTGCATTTGTTTCTTTTCTGATCTAAAATACTGAACAAAGACTACTTTCATACATAACTTAAACGGTTCGCGACAGTTATATTTTGTATCTCGACTAAAAAAAAAAAAGCTTTCAGCGGCTCTGACCAGTAGTAAGGTCAGGACCTAAGACGTCACATATCGCGCGCTTTCGGCAACGCGGGTCGCCCTCGTAGGTGGAGGATGTTTCCGCGTCGTCCGGTTAAAATATGACGCAGTCATATTTAGTTACTTTCTCCGCGCCCGCTGGCTTCCCCGAACCCCAAGAGACGTGGAAACCGCTAAAAAGGTAGACACTTAAATATGATTGCAGGGCCCCTTTAACAATCTCACAAACTTCTTTCCTCATTTTTTTTATGTTTCCGGTCTATCCCCCACGTTCCCCCCAGGAAAAAAGCTTCCCAGCGCTTCCTTAGCCCTTCGTCTGGATAAACTGAACTTGGCAAGATTCTGAACTTTCCACTCTTGTCATTTTGGAACAACTCTAACGATTTTTCTTCTAACTTGTATGTTAACCGTCTTACTTATTTAACCTTCCTTCTTTCTGTTGTAGAGCGAGTGCAGGGAATATTATCTGTCAGGCCCGTGAACGTCCGTGGCCTCTTGCGATGCACTGTCCGAGGGGGAATCGTGTTGGAGGGACGTCGAAATGGGGCAGTCTGGCAGGGGAAGGACTGGCAGTGCTGGCGCGCAGAGATTAACCACTCGCTTACCAGATGGTGTTCTGCTCGCTGCCGGCCGCTAGGTGACGTCCGGAGCCCAAAGGTATAGCGGTTGGCCGCGGCTAGCTCTCCAAGTCGGCTTCTGATGGCACGTCGCTCCAGGAAGTACGGCCGAGCAACAACTCGCAGAGCTGGCTCACGGAGACCATGCCACTCAGTGCCCAGACTATGTCTTCCTCGGTGCGGCGCGGTGCACACGTGCGGACATCCGGAGTCGAAGGGACGAGAGACTGGTGACGGCTAGTTTTCCACATCGACTATCCCGTCGTTTAAAGGGACCATGAAATGATTTTGAAATCGAATTTCATCCACCGGACGTCGTAAAAGGTGTGAAAAGAAACACAAAAACACAAAAATAGGGGCCAAAAATATTCTTCACTATAGAACCTTTAAAAGAAAACTGGACTCTTTTGCGCCTTTTTTCCTTCGAAAGCTTTCTGCCATTTCATTGCTATGCATCCGCGGAACTGCAGCACGTCAGCCGAATCCACGTCGCCGATTGGGTAAGCGCCTACCTCACCAGCACCGCGATCATAACGAAGCTGAGAGTCAGCTCCGGAGCTGTCCTTTTTACGATCAAATCAGCATGGCCGACAGCGTCGCTTGGTCACCGTGGTCACGACGACCAACGAACGTTTATTTTTACGTGTTTTTCTCGCGCGTCCCGACTTCAAGCAGCAAAAAAAGTACTTGAAACAGACCACGACGAACAAGAACGCTGGATCCACGAACACCCGAGAAAAGATACGACGGTCAGGAATCCACCTACTCCGACAAAGCGAGCTGCACAGAATATAGGCCTAGCAGGCGCAGCGTTTGCTTCGACGGTACTTGACCAAGACAGTGCCCACGACCGGCTGGCGTGCTGAATGGAATATGCCCGCGCGACCCTTGTGGACCCTTTCCGTATTATAGTTTGATCGCTGACCTCAATTTCAGATTAACATGTGAGGTCAATCTCTTCCCCTTGTCATCTCCTTGTTTTCCGAGGCAGTGTAGACGAACACTGTCGTCTCGTCGATTTTATCTACTTGTTTTGTGTGATATAGAGCTCGAATAAACGCCGTATGGATTACCTTCGTAACACGGTATGTACACTTTGTTATTAGTATGCCATTTTTATTCTGACACGACTGCACGTCACTGTCGAGCTATAAAAGTTCGTGGGAGCTACGTGCAATGCCGGGCCAACCTTCCTTTGCCGAGTGCCACGTCAGTATCGAGTTGCAATCGTAAAGATCGGTCCCGAAGCGCTTACCAACAGCGCGAATACAGTACTTCCATCAAACGCGCGCTTCCGCTCCGAGTGTGAACAGGTATGTACGTGGCTCTTACTGGCACTGTCGTAGCTCAAACCTATCTTTTTTAACGTCGGCTCACTCCTGCATCTGCGAGGCCGCGAAAAACGCTGCGGTGATTTGTTTCCATCTACGTCGCTTTGCAAACGACTGACACGGGCCGCCTTTTACCAACAATGACAGTTGGGTTGACTTCCGGAGTCTTCACCGGAAGACTCGCCGCACTTCCCAACAGGCGTACCGGCGTATGAGACTAGTCCCATGCTGTCGCTGTAGCGTAACATATCTCATTGAATTTCGCTCAGCTGCGATGTGTCCATGGCTATCGCGGCGATGAGAGGCGCCGATTCAGAAAATACGTCGGTGACATTAGCGCAGTAAAACCTACCGGCGCACCCCCAACTCGCCTCCGCTAACGCTCCCATTCTTCTACTGCCGAGAGAACTTCCGGTTCCTGTCCCAGCGTACGTCACGACCGTCAAAATTACGCCGCAACTTGTTTTGCGGTCAGTTGGAGAGAGAAAAAGTCGATATTTCATTATTATTTTTGTGTAGAGGTTAATGAACCGAGACGAAAACGGATGCCTTTCGGCATTCAGTGAACGTTGAGGGTTTAATGTAAAAGTTATCTGGCAAAAGTAAAAAGGTCACTTCACGGTCCCTTTAACAAAAAACAAAAACAAAAAAACGGTGCGCACAATTTTTAAAAATTATATTAAACAAATACATATATATTTCTTCCGTGCATCGAAAAGACACATTAAACCCACAATCGTACCGGTGGCAATACGGCGCATCGCGCCTAAGCTGGGGAAAAGAAAACAAAATGCAGGCAACAAACAAAAGACATTACATCTAAAAGTTTCAAACTATTACTGAATTCTGAGGGTCGGCTCTTGTTACGTCGGTGCCAGACTGCCGGAAATTCAAATAGGAAAGCCATAAACAACAAAAACAAAAAAAAGAAAACTCGACCTCGTCCCAAAACTTTAGGGACAATAATGTGAGTGTAGCGCTTATTCGCACAGATTGAATTTGTTTGAGTTTTCTTACGTTACGTTACGACTTACCGGAACATCTCTGCCTCGATTGTCGAGTGCAAAGCTACTCCTTGAATTGGTCGCCGCGCTTCATCCGAAGCCCACATGTCCCGGTGGTTTCGACGTAAGCAGACTGCATGCAGGCTGGCGAAACAAATGCCATCTCCTTTCAAAAGCATCGAAGTCACTCCCAAGATGTCTGCGATAATCTCGAACAGCCTTAAAAAACGCCGCGCGTGGCGAGTTCCGAGCAATATGTCATCACCCGGCGTTCAATGAAATTACGGCATCAGGAGATAAGAACACTGAAGAAGGAATCATAGGGCTAGAAGCCCGATCATATATAACCCACCCCCTACCTTGCTAATGCGCTCGGTGACTCACGAAGAAGTCTTTCTGGAGGCAGGGTTTAGGTTATAACTCATACAATAAAATGCGAAAGTTTAGCTAGCTTTCTTTGATGTGGCCTCGTGCTCGTGCTTTTTAAGTGTTTGCCTTTTTGTTGATTCAATTTGTGTATCATGTGTAACTCACCAGCAAGCTTGCTAAGCAGCTTCTTCAAAAAAAAAAAGTTAGTAAATGTCGTGCTCTGCCATACTAAGCCAACGCCAAAACTGGAATAGCGAACGGATGAATACTGCATAATAAAACTCACCTCCTGTAAGAAACCGTTGGACTGCGCTCACTGAATTCGGTGAAGGAAAACGACCAAAATAAAACGAGCGAATGCGAGAAAACGGCATACGCCTACCAGCTAGACGACGCGCTCTCCTTTCTTTGCAAAAAACGGAGGGCATAAACAAGGGCGTGCGTCATAAAGAATATTCCAAACGAGAAGACCTCGAAGTAGTGCTTTCAGTGAACGAGCCCTGTTCGAAACAAACCGGACATTCTCACCATACACAGACGCGTATGTTGTGTGCCGTGCTTCAACGTAATTAATGTTGTGGTCTGCTCGACGCAAAGACTCAAAACACGTAAAAAAAATGATGGCGTTGATAATGTTCAAGGTACTCGAGAGTACGTGTGTGTATCCGTTGGCAATATGGCACTATCGGGTCTCCTTGATTATGGCAAGGTCTAGTGCTCCAGCGAATGTCCCGTTTTGACTCGCACTCACTATACGAAAGATAAATAAATTCTAGACATGCAAGAAATCACCACTACGATTGAATAGGGATGTATAATCTTTATGTCGTATC
Source organism: Ixodes ricinus (assembly GCA_037355805.1). Classification (NCBI taxonomy): domain Eukaryota; kingdom Metazoa; phylum Arthropoda; class Arachnida; order Ixodida; family Ixodidae; genus Ixodes; species Ixodes ricinus. The sequence goes on along the minus strand of JAZHYW010000622.1, from coordinate 44,490 downwards.
GACGTTTGACTGATGTGGAAAGTTTGACTTTTTTATACTCTTTCGGTTTGTTTGTACATTGAGTTTTGCGCAGCGTGCAGGCATAAACAACGCCCGCAAATATACTGTAAAAGGCCGTCTTTCTATTCATTCATCCAACTGCTTTGATAGCGAATGTCAGATGAATTCTTGTTTGAATAAAACGACGTGTTTGGTCCTCCGAAATCTATTTCTATCAGAGGGTAGTTCTTTTTTTAGATTAAGCGCTGTTTTGTAGATATATCAAAATAAAGATTATTATAGACTAACAAATGAAATTAAGATATACTTTTATTTCTCCTGCGTTTTATATTGTCACAAATGACAATTGATGAGATACAAAAGACTGAAGGAAACTAAAAGTTTAATGGGCCGAACTTGTTCCCAATACAAAATAGAAGAAAGCTAGCGTCCCAGGTGTCGATGGCCGCGTAACAGCATGATTGAGCGCTGCGTCGAGACTGACTCCGGCTCACCAGTCGAAGCACCTTTTGTACCCGCGTGGGTTTGTTGAGCATTCGGCGTAGAACGTTCGGCGCGTAGAACATTCGTGACTCGATCAGACGACTAGGCTCTCAAGCTTAAGAGAACGCCAAGTCTAAACAAAAATAAAAGAAGAGTCCACTCCTTGGAATTGAACCTGAAGCCTCGACGAGAGAGCCAAGGTCAGTAAGAATTCGGCCAGGCATGCGCTCGTTCAGCGACGCACGTTGCAATATGCATTAATATAAATGATGGGAAAAACAAAAATCTTCTCTGTCCTGATGTTTTATGTTGTTCCTGTTATTTATATTAACCTTTCCTCACGCTCTTCATTCCAAGTATATATATCTATTGTTCATCTTATATTGTTTTACTTTGTTTTTCACTACGTGAAAACCAAAGTAAAAAAGCTAAATTTTCCGCAGACACGCAAGGAATGTATGAAACACTCAAAGGTATATTTAACTCCCGATAATTGTGCATCATTCATCGTTTGCTTATGTCTTTCTGTGTTTGATTCATTTTATTAATTACTTAGGTGCTAGAGTAATGTCTCCGGGAAGTAGAAACAAAAACAAGAACAGATCTACAGGAACAATTTAAACATATAAACTGATACCCTGGGTTAAATAGCAATATCCAAGTGCTGCTTGACTACTGGAGAATTAAATAACGAAAAATTGTAGCACTACAAATATCAACGGTGGTCATATTTCTGTGTATCTAATTGACTATACTTGTAAATGACATGAAGTGTCTGAATGGCTGTTTAGTTAAAAGCGGAGGGGGCAACGTAGTAGAATTAGTGCCAAGATGAATTTGACATATCTTCGAATTTTTCGCAGACATATGTTGACTAATATAATAAATGATACCCTTTCTGTACGATGTAATATTATGAGTAGTAAGGGTGATTTCAGTTAACATCGAGCAAAGGATGGCTGGTCGACATTTTTAAATCAACTGATGTTTTTATATGTCATTGTCTAGTGTCTGGTACCTACGAATCCATACTTAGTTTTGACCAGAAAAAAAATTTGGGGACAAGATAAATTGTAAGGCACGAAAAGGTGGGCAGTTGCATTAACGCGCACTGATGGAGGGAACACGTTTGAAATTGAATAACTGAAACGATAAAATTAGCAGAATTCTGATACCTTCCAGAAACAAACTATGGGTACAGCTTATTTATTTATTTACACAAATACCTGCTGCGCCGTTAGGCATTATGCAGGGCTGAACAAAAGAAAAACGCATTCAAAAGACATTTTCAGTAATTCAATCGACAACCATTCAGTACTACATTTTCACTCGAGCACACTTCTCTGCAGTCTGTCATAAAAGACGTCATTATTGATAACAGCTATCAGTTCTTCCGGAAGGGCATTCCACTCCCGGGCGGTTTGAACAAAAAATGAATAACAAAAACAGTCAGTACGATAACGATACTCTGCCGCCGTCTTAGAATGATTCCGCCTTGAAGATACATGGTGGGGTTCAAGAATGTAAATACCCTTTTCAATGCCTGTTTCCCCGTGATATATATTGTGAAAGAATTTTAACCGCAAACACTTTCTCCGAAGTCTAAGAAGGTCCCAACCCAGTCTGCTCTTCATTTCTGTACAGCTCGAGCACGGACTATAATCGCCTGTGACAAATCGTAATGCCTGATTTTGAATTCGCTCTAACTTATTCGCGAGGTAACACTGAGGTGGATCCCAGATAACACATAGTAATATTTTGTATTTAAATTATATTTCCTTTTCTAAAAATTGCCACACATGCCTGCTCAAACGACAATAGGCAAAAGGTGGAGGCCTGCATCTCACGAAATAACTTAATCATTATCATATACTTTTCAGATGGTATTATATTTACATGTGGCTAATATTTAAAAAATATATATATAAGGTATTTGAGTGATACGATAGTCGGGATATATCTAGGCAAACATGGGGAAAAATCAAACAACGAAAATTTCTAATGCAAATAAATAAAAACATCACCTTCAATTTTCCTTCAATTTGCGTAACCTGTCATACTCTATTTCGGCATTCATTTCTATTAAAAACATGTTGCATTATTTGATTGAGAAAGGAGACACAACTCCCCAAAGTAGAGCCCTTTTTCAAAGCCTACACTTAGCAGTGCCCTGTACGAGAAGTGGCTCAGAGTTCCAGTTTCAGTAAACTAACACACATATTTCATATATTTTTATTCAAATAAGGTCACTGGCAACTGGAGCAATCGGTCATACAGTGAAAGTGAGGAGAAACTATATACAGCATTTTACATAGAGCGTACAAAGATGTATCATATTAGAGACTAGTGATTCGAGAAGAGATGATGCAGTGTGAAGTTCTACTTTCCTGTATATTTTATATTTAGAATAAAAGTAATAATCTACTTTCACACACAAAAATATAGTAGAATAAAATTGTTTAGGTTAGCTATGTATTTCCGGGGACAAACCATTTTAGGTGAGGGGTGCCACCGCCCCGGACTGTAAGAGCTTCGATACTCTCGGTGTAGGAATGGATCGTCGCAAGCCGAGATATTTTATCCTGCGCGAGGATAACGTTTCGTGATTCTCATATTGTGATCAGATAAATATTATAAGCTATCACGAAATAAACCAGTAGGTTAAATGCCCCGCGAAGGAAACTGTGACAAATAAGATGTCCCTGCATTCAAAGTGAGGAGTCCTTGGGGAATCGAATTCCGCACTTTACGCTAAGGCTTTCCTCGATGTACCCATGTAATAACGTTTCTTCTAACTTGATCTGACTGTTCGTGCTAAGTATATGTCACAGTTTCCTTGTGTTGATGACTTGCACAGCCGCCACGCGTGCCAAGACTGAATGCCAGGAAAGGCGCGCACCGTCAGCCACACTTCTTTTTTTTTGTTAAACCTTATTTTTGTCTAGATACACAAGATGCACCCACCCAGGTAGCACAGAGTTTTGGGCCAAAATTGGGCCTTCGTCTGGGAGTTTAGGGAATTGAAAAGCCCGAAGAATCCAAAGTAGTAGCCAAACCTGACCATCCTTGGCAAGAGTCTGGGTATTTTGGCCCTAATTCGCCAAACAAGTGTCAGCCGACAGCCAGAACTACCCGACGATAGCCGAGACTGACTTCATGGACTAACTCACTGCCATGTCTAGTTCTGCTGACATGTGGCATTTCTGGGCCCAAGTCACCAAACAAGCGCCAAAGTTAGGCTTCGCTTCCCGATAGTTCGGCTGTCATCTCGCAGCTACTGGCCAAAGTCGCCAAACAGGTGTTAGATCTATGCTTACTGCCTTGCAGGTCGGCAATGAGGTATTGGATGTACGCGGGTGGTCTGCAACATAATCAAATAGAAATCAAGTCTTATTCTGCTCGCAACTTCTGATTTTATTTTGTGTGTTTCTTGGTTTCTCTAGACCAAAGGTGGGCTGAATGTTTTGCCGTGGCTGGACCAGGCTTTCCAAACGCAGATTTCGCCGGATTGTGGTGTTCGCGTGTAGGTACACACGCCAATATCGGGACGCGCAGTGAGAATGGTTCGACGTTGCAGAAACTGTTGCCGTCGAGCAAGCGCTGTGCGAGACTGGTGTGCGCACGTCTCCTCAACATATATCATTAGTGAGTTTTAGTATTGGGTATACGTAAAGGCGCAAGCACTGGGCATTTACGTTAGCGTTGCGTGTTCCACACTGAGCATGCGCGTAGCTTCAAAGTGCGTCTTGGATTGGCCAATGGCCACGACGCGCATGCGCAGGCTAGGGTGCGCAACGCTAAAGCAAACGCACAGCACTGGCGTTTGCTTCTATACACAATACTAAAACTCTCTATTATTGGGCGGCGCATTGCAAACGCGAGCGTAGCTCTGTGCGTGTCTTGCATTGCGATGGAGCACTGTCAAATCCTAGCGATAACAAAAAAACAACAACAGAGCGACAGTGGCTATGTGTTTTTGCGCCCCCTCCACACTCGGGGGAACCAAGAAAGAATCCTGGCATGGACGATTTTTTTAAAGTTAATTTGAAGCATTTGACAGCATCAACCCAGACACCCCTTTCCCTCACAGTCTTTCAGTCCCCCCCCCCCCCCAACCAAAGGTGACATTCCAAGCCTCGGGTGCGAGTCATGGAGTGTTTTCATCTTCAGTCAAAAATGCAGAGGAAGCTTAGCTACATTGTTCATGGCTCTTCGACCTCGCCTTTTCCTAAGCATCCCCACCTGCTTTTGTGTCTTCGTGTGCCTGTCAGCGAGCGCGACGGCCGCATTAACCAAATAAGAAGGGTGGAGCGAAACGCGTGATCTCGCTCCGTAGGACGCGTAGCAAAGACGCTTCGACGAAAATTTGTCACGTGACTCTCTCGGTCGCGCTGTTGGGATCTCGGGCCTGCTGTTTGCGTCGTTTGCCAAGTGATAGAAATAGGCGAGCCATGTAGATCCGGTTTTCGAAATGCGCTCTTTAGTGTTCTGTTGCTTTCGAGCGTTGGAGACGCGGCCGTGCTCTCTGCTTGTCAACGGCCGGGATACGTCCACGCAAATTTTTCGTAATGGACATCCTTTTTCGCCGGAGTCCGTGGAACTACTTTGCTGTGTTTGTTGGACGCGCTTCGACAAAAACTGCTCCTCGCCGACGACAGGTGTTCAGTTGAATGTGCGCAACTGTCTTTCTCGACTGTGTTTTTGAGCTGCTCGAGTCGGATTATGCATCTATCGATGATTACATGATATCGCTCTTATCAGTAAGTAGCCTACATTACAAGCACGCTGTTGATAGTAGTTCTGCTTTCCTCTCAATCGCCGCGGTTTTTTGTGTTTTAATTTGAGTTTTGCTTGGCATGAAATCAGTGTTAATTCTGATTTATAATTTCTTTTCATTTCACAGAGAATTATGACCTTTGCAAATATGTCGAGAATAAGCTGTGTGTAATGTTAGTGATTTATTAAACTTCTGGAAACGTTTAAAGAAACTTCGTTCGTCCATGTATGTTATTGATATGCGACAAATGATATGCAACGTCCTATACAACACAAACTTGCACGACGTCCGACCAATACGGAGCAGACGCATCGTAGAGCACGACACTGCGCGAACACTAGACCGGGGCAAAAGAACTATACGGCAATACCTGCCAGATATCGAACGATGCTGCAAAACTAGACAGTTGAGCAATATTAAAACCGACTTTCAGCCAGTACTGACTCTACACTGCCAAGTATCGCCGTGCCACTCGAGAACGCAGATGGTGAGATCTGACCATCGTGTTTCCAACTTCTATTTAATTTAAATTTTCTTCTGGGGCGCAAGAAAGAGCACTTCTGTGGCGCACCAGTGATATTTAGTTACTTTCTCCGGGCCCGCTGGCTTGCCCGAACCCCAAGAGACGTGGAAACCGCAAAAAAGGTACACACTTAAATATAATTGCAGGGCCGCTTTAACAATCTCACAAACTTCTTTCCTAATTTTTTTATGTTTCCGGTCTATCCCCCCCCCCCACACACACACTTTCCCCCAGGAAAAAAGTTGGGCCTTCGTCTGGGAGTTTAGGGAATTGAAAAGCCCGAAGAATCCAAAGTAGTGCCAAACCTGACCATCCTTGGCAAGAGTCTGGGTATTTTGGCCCTAATTCGCCAAACAAGTGTCAGCCGACAGGCCGAACTACCCGACTTGATAGCCGAACATACTCGAGGCTTCACTGCAGTCTTCTTAGTTCTGCTGACATGTGGCATTTCTGGGCCCAAGTCACCAAACAAGCGCCAAAGTTAGGCTTCGCTTCCCGATAGTTCGGCTGTCATCTCGCAGCTACTGGCCAAAGTCGCCAAACAGGTGTTAGATCTATGCTTACTGCCTTGCAGGTCGGCAATGAGGTATTGGATGTACGCGGGTGGTCTGCAACATAATCAAATAGAAATCAAGTCTTATTCTGCTCGCAACTTCTGATTTTATTTTGTGTGTTTCTTGGTTTCTCTAGGCCAAAGGTGGGCTGAATGTTTTGCCGTGGCTGGACCAGGCTTTCCAAACGCAGATTTCGCCGGATTGTGGTGTTCGCGTGTAGGTACACACGCCAATATCGGGACGCGCAGTGAGAATGGTTCGACGTTGCAGAAACTGTTGCCGTCGAGCAAGCGCTGTGCGAGACTGATGTGCGCACGTCTCCTCAACATATATCATTAGTGAGTTTTAGTATTGCGTATACGTACAGGCGCAAGCACTGGGCATTTACGTTAGCGTTGCGTGTTCCACACTGAGCATGCGCGTAGCTTCAAAGTGCTTCTTGGATTGGCCAATGGCCACGACGCGCATGCGCAGGCTAGGGTGCGCAACGCTAAAGCAAACGCACAGCACTGGCGTTTGCTTCTATACACAATACTAAAACTCTCTATTATTGGGCGGCGCATTGCAAACGCGAGCGTAGCTCTGTGCGTGTCTATGCATTGCGATGGAGCACTGTCAAATCCTAGCGATAACAAAAAAAAAACGAGAGCGACAGTGGCTATGTGGTCTTTGCGCCCTCTCCACACTCGGGGGAACCAAGAAAGAATCCTGGCATGGACGATTTTTTTAAAGTTAATTTGAAGCATTTGACAGCATCAACCCAGACACCCCTTTCCCTCACAGTCTTTCACCCCCCCCCCCCCCCAACCAAAGGTGACATTCCAAGCCTCGGGTGCGAGTCATGGAGTGTTTTCATCTTCAGTCAAAAATGCAGAGGAAGCTTAGCTACATTGTTCATGGCTCTTCGACCTCGCCTTTTCCTAAGCATCCCCACCTGCTTTTGTGTCTTCGTGTGCCTGTCAGCGAGCGCGACGGCCGCATTAACCAAATAAGAAGGGTGGAGCGAAACGCGTGATCTCGCTCCGTAGGACGCGTAGTACAAAGACGCTTCGACGAAAATTTGTCACGTGACTCTCTCGGTCGCGCTGTTGGGATCTCGGGCCTGCTGTTTGCGTCGTTTGCCAAGTGATAGAAATAGGCGAGCCATGTAGATCCGGTTTTCGAAATGCGCTCTTTAGTGTTCTGTTGCTTTCGAGCGTTGGAGACGCGGCCGTGCTCTTTGCTTGTCAACGGCCGGGATACGTCCACGCAAATTTTTTCGTAATGGACATCCTTTTTCGCCGGAGTCCGTGGAACTCTTGTGCTGTGTTTGTTGGACGCGCTTCGACAAAAACTGCTCCTCGCCGACGACAAGTGTTCAGTTGAATGTGCGCAACTGTCTTTCTCGACTGTGTTTTTGAGCTGCTCGAGTCGGATTATGCATCTATCGATGATTACATGATATCGCTCTTATCAGTAAGTACATTGCAAGCACGCTGTTGATAGTAGTTCTGCTTTCCTCTCAATCGCCCCGGTTTTTTGTGTTTTAATTTGAGTTTTGCTTGGCATGAAATCAGTGTTAATTCTGATTTATAATTTTCTTTTCATTTCACAGAGAATTATGACCTTTGCAAATATGTCGAGAATAAGCTGTGTGTAATGTTAGTGATTTATTAAACTTCTGGAAACGTTTAAAGAAACTTCGTTCGTCCATGTATGTTATTGATATGCGACAAATGATATGCAACGTCCTATACAACACAGACTTGCACGACGTCCGGCCAATACGGAGCAGACGCATCGTAGAGCACGACATTGCGCGAACACTAGACCGGGGCAAAAGAACTATACGGCAATACCTGCCAGATATCGAACGATGCTGCAAAACTAGACAGTTGAGCAATATTAAAACCGACTTTCAGCCAGTACTGACTCTACACTGCCAAGTATCGCCGTGCCACTCGAGAACGCAGATGGTGAGATCTGACCATCGTGTTTCCAACTTCTATTTAATTTAAATTTTCTTCTGGGGCGCAAGAAAGAGCACTTCTGTGGCGCACCAGAGAAATTACAAACATCGGCAGGACTCTGGGCTTTCTTTAGCACCTTGGGCACTTCTTTGTCACTCCAGTGGCTATCCAGAGAAGAGAGAAAACTTCGGCATGCCCCGAATTCCCAAATATGGATTTACTTCGGCAGTTATGGCTCAAGTCTGGCACTTACTTTGGCAGAACTGTGGTGGACCAGAGAAGAGCCAAACTTTGGCATGCCCTAGTATCGCCCAACTTTGGCTATGGTTAGGCAGCGTGCTCTGGCACTTATGAACGCCATGGTGCCAAACCTAACTGTGCCAAAGTTGGGCCCTTACGTTTTCCAGACCTTTGCCCAAGTTGGGCATTTCTCTGGCGTGCTACCTGGGTAGTTTCTCGTATAGAACGCTCACCATTGTCCTGGCCGTCTGAATTGCGTTTATTGAACGTTCTCGAGGTTGTTCAGCGTGGCCTGGTGCTTCACGAGTCCGCCAACTCCGTCGCATGCATTTTCCCATGTCCAGGTGCAAAAAATAACCACTGAGCTTGTGCGCACTCGTTCTGTGCAAACTGGTGAAGCTGGTAGCGATTCTTAAAATTGCTGGCGGCCATGTCACGTAAGTCACGTGCGAGTATACCGCAACGTTGTCTTGAACCCACTTTTTCACTTTTTCTAGAGCCAAGCAGGTGTGAGCGGCGTCGTCTCACAGGTCCTCAATGTTGACACCACAGTTGTTTGTAGATTTTCTTGTCGTCATTACGCAAGTAAATATCGTAACTTTTTTCAGTTGTATGCTTGAACTTCGTCAGGAAGCACGATGGTCCAGTTTTCAGCAAAGTCAAAATGAAAGACAATACTCTCGCTGTGCATGCATTGCTTTTCATCGTAGATCGCTTTATTGTTTGTCGGATATGGTTGTGAAATATCAAAGTTTCAGCCATTACTTGAACGACTTTAAGGAAAGTCTCAGGATTCAAGGTATTTCTTCCCAAGGTCGCCGGACTCCCATGTTGTAAGCACAATCTCTTCATCCTCTGGGATTTGAAGTTCCTCGAGTGTAAAAGACTGGCCTTTTGGGCAGTGATCAGTCTCCCTAAAGACACAGACTTGTTAATGGGTCGCATAGAAATGCTGAGTTCATTTCAGTAGTGTTGAATGTTGAGCCTGTAACGTTCTCTACAGCGGCAATACAAAGATAATATTGGCGCAGCGCACACAAACGCACCGTTCCTGGTGTGGAATACATTTGACCCATCTAAGGCGCACGGAATAAAATCGCGTTAGCCCAATGCCGGAATCAGGATTATTTTCTTTGTATACACGAAAAGCCTCTCGGATTGAACGTGTCCGAAAGCGCTTTGGCACGAACGTTTCCTCCCCGTCGAGCATGACAGAGATCACGTCCTGCTGGTTGGGACCTTGGCGTGAACATTGTAGCTCTTCTTCGTAAAGTACTGTAGGGCAACAGACACGTTCGAGGGCACTCTCTTGCACCTTGTGTAAAGATCCGGCTCATACCACACGCCATGCTTTTCCTTACCTAAAGCGTAAACACTGTCGCCATGTTAACCTTTCCTAGGTTAACATTGCGACAGTGTTTACGCTCTATTGTATTTAGGTGGGGCTCGAGTATTTGGGGGTTCTGCTGTCTGTCGGTGTGCCTCTTTGTGCCTGATATTATCGCCCGTGACGCCAGCGAGTGGGATGGCGACAGGCACGACTGGTCAGTAAACAGGCATCGGCGGCCATATTTTGCTGGTTGAAGCGAACACCCCCATCCTTGACAGCGAGCTGGGAAATGAGAAAAAAGAGGATTGTAGAGCCGTTTGGCCAGAAGTAGCGACGAGTGTCGTCTGGTACTTCCGTCAGCTATTGCGCCATAATCGGATCTTCGCAAAGAAATGATTGTTGCTTGCCACAGAACACTATCACGCAGAAAGGTAATCCTTGAATGTGTTTTTATTCTAGATATAGGTCAGGGATATATATAAGAGAGAGAGAGAGAGAGAGAGAGAAAGATTGAGATATAGGGGACGAGAGAGGAGCATATAGTGTCGTAGGAAACTAGAGTAAACACAGTTCCCAGTGGCCGATGGCTGCAGAATCTTTTCTCGGATCACTAGTTCGTAATATGATAGCTCTTTGTACACAGAAGTTTCTTCTCACTTTTACTGTGTGACCGATTGCTCTAGTTGTCAGTGACCTCATTTGAATAAAAATATATGAAATATGTGTGTTAGTTTCCTGAAACTGGAACTCAGAGTCACTTCTCGTATAGGGCACTGCTAAGTGTAGGCTTTGAAAAAAGGACCCTACTTTGGTTAGTTGTGTCTCCTTTCTCAATCAAATAATGCAAGATGTTTTAATAAAAATGAATTCCGAAATAGAGTATGACGAGGTACCCAAATTTTAAGAAAAAATTGAAGGTGTTGTTGTTGTTTTTAGTTGCATCGGAAATTTTCGTTGTTTGATTTTTCCCCATGTTTGCCTAAATATATCTCGAGTACCGTATCACTCAAATACCTTACATATGATTTTTTTTAATATTAGACATATATAAGTAGAATACCATCTGAAAAGCATATGATAAGGATTAAATTATTTCATGAGATACGGGCTTCCAAATTTTGCCATTTGTCGTGCAAGCAGGCATGTTTTGGCAATTGTTCGAAAAATAAATTTAATTTAAATAAATATTATTGCTACATATTACAAGCAAGCTGTACACGTAGTTTGTTTCTAAATAGTATTAAAATTCTGCTCGTTTTATCATTTTGGTTATTCACTTTCAAATCTGCCCCCTCCATCAGTGCGCGTTAATGCAACTGTTCACCTCTTCATGCCTTACGATTTTTCCTGTCCCCAAATTTTTTTTCTGGTAAAAACTAAGTGTGGATTTGTTTATACCAGACACTATACAAAGACATATAAAAACATCATATCATTTAAAAATGTCGAGTAGCCACCCTTGGTAGATCTTAACTGAAATCACCCAGCTTAGTAGATGGGGGTTTCATGGCGCAAGAGAAACTAAGGCTATGATGCGCCAAGAAACTTAACTATTGCAGGAGAAAGGTTAACGAGGGAAAGAGCTTTAGTACCTGGAAGTTAATAAAGTTATGAACATGAAAAGTCTGTGAATAATGACCATGAAATTGGAATAAAATAAAACTGACGTTCGCGTAGATGATGGATTCGTTCTAGGAAATAAAAAAACCCTGAGTATGGGGGAGCAGTGGCTCATTTCAAGGAACAAACTGTAGGGTTCGGTGCTACTGCTCACCCGAAAGGAAGACCAACGAGGCAGAACTCAGACCGCACACGTTTACTGTTTTTGCCGCGAGCGAACTCCCCGAGCCCAAGCTTGGCTCGCGCGCACGTTGCGCGCCGGGCGGCAAGCCCGAGTTTCTTTATTTCTTTTTTCTTAGCAACTGGCCGCGAAGACCACAACACCTAAATGTTAAGGGGTATGTTCCCTGTAAAGCGTCGAGAAATAGCGTCGTCGTTTTTCATCATAGGCTGGACATTCGAGAAGGATATCTAAAACACTAGAATCTCCCAGGCAATGTTCGAATTCAGGAAGCAGCTCCCCTCGCAAGAGGTATCCATGCGTTAGACGCATATGCCCGATGCGCAGACGACATCGGATGACCTCTAAAGCCTCTCTTTATGACTTGCGTTCTCTCTTTCACTAAGAAAATGCTTTATCATACGCAGCTTGTTTTCCACTTGTAGGTTCCATTCTGCTTGCCAGTGAGATTTAACGTAATACTTAAGTGAAGTATAGTAATCTCTGAACGGAAGACTACTTATATCTACAGCATGGGTACCGCAGGTGCTTGCAGCACGATCCACCTCTTCATTCCCAAGGATCCCAACATGGCTTGGCACCCATAAAAATAGACGTTTACATCCCTCCTGGTTGCTGCTACTATTCTGTTTTGAAGTAAACTAATTAAGAACATTTTTGGTGATTCTAAGTGACGTCAGAGCTCGTAAGGCACTTGGTGAGAGTGTGTATAGGCCTTTTCGAAAATATATCTCTGGCCACCGCCATTTTGCGACTCGTGCGACCCCTATCAACCAGAAAATTCTCCCACCCCCCTGAGCTGTGGAAACCCGGCCAGAGCGACACCCCACCTGCATTGTGCATTCCGAGTTCGCCGGATTTTCTTGAAAGTTTTTACTTTATTTGCCTGTTCAAGATGCTTACCCTTTTTGTGTTATCTTCCACTGGTACTCCCTGGTTTGCGAACCAGGGAATACAGGGGCTCATAGCCTGCTCGTCCTTCGCAGGAAACGAACGAAGAGAACAAACGTCAAGCAGGCCGAGACGCGGGCCGTTCGACGTCCTTCGAGGATTATTTCCGCCGAGATAATCTCCGAAAATTCTTCCCGGTTAGGTTCCCGGTGTATCGATAAATATATGTGAGAAGGTTCGGGGTATAGGGACGGAATATATACGTTCGTTTATTTGCGTTGGTGTTGTGCAAAAAATCAGCTCTCTTCAGAACGTGCCCAAAGACAAGCCCGAATCCGCCCGTTCATCGTGAAGTTACTCGTCGACACTGTATATAGGATATCCGGTGTCATTTGACTTGTTTCTAAAATATATCCTGTTCGGATAACTCAGCACCGTGGGGTACGTACAATTTATGTTGTTCGATTGATGAGACTCTGAAATTCGTGTTGTGAGCGGGAAATACCCACGCATTTCGGCTATCCTATGGGGTCAAATATTTTTGACAGTTAAGACCTTTTCAGATTAACACGGCTGAGTGTATGACGTAGTAAAAGATCAACATAAAATGAAACCAACGTTCCATCTGCATTTGTTCTGTCGCTTAGAGACTCACCGAAAATAGCTTTCTTTTGTTTGTTTATGTTTCCAAATATAGTAAATGCTTTCTTAAAAACCTCGTGAAATTCTATTCGCCATAGAACACAAAATAAACAAGTCTTGACAATTTAGAAGCCACTAGTGTCCGGAGTCGCGTCTAAGCAGGCTGCAACGTCCCACTGACGAGAAAACCCACAGCCTAGCGCAATAGGGTAAAACTGACGAACACTCTCAAAACCATGGACGCGCGCTCCAGATCTCTCCGTTTTGAGACTGCCGCTGGAAAGGTCTATATCACTGAAGGGGAGTGACTTGCATAGATGATATGATCCACCGCAAGCAGTAGGCCGTGCAATTCTGCAGTGAAAACAGTCGTGGCTGAATTCAACCTTCGAACGCTTCTTTATGAAGGGCCGACATAGGCGTGCGCAGGATTTTTTATTAGGGGGGCGAGGTTTCCCCAGAGGAGGGAACTTTGGCGTCGGTGTATTCGGCCGTCGAAAAAGAAACCAAACCGCCGGCGCAGTCGCGCCTCGAGTCGGGCCAACTTTGCGTCCCCCCCCCCCTCCCCGTGCGCACGCCTATGAGGGCCGATCATTGCGCATCCAGCAAAATATTCCGTTTTTGCGTCATATGTGTAGTAGTGATAACAACAATCATGTTCCTTATGAAGTTCGAAAAATTCTTAACACATGATGCTAGTTGGCGTATCCATCTTATTAAACTTTGTTAGTGAAAAAGTCACACTGCATGTATTTTAATCCGATGAAGTCACTGTCTTTTGATCACAAGCAACTGACAGGTCACTGTCAATTCGGACGGCCTAAACAACGTTTTTGAAGCTCATCAAACGTTTTAAATTATAGTGCTTATATCTTGTAGCTTTCATTTCGTAATAACTTTTTGAACCCTGTTGTGGTACCCAACATTTGGAGACAAATCAATCTGTTCGAAGATTCTGAAGGTTTCCAGCTGAACGTAGGGGCAAAAACCAAGGAATGGAGAAAAAGGGACACATACTGCTGGACTATCAACCATTTACTGAAATTCTTCTTTTTCTTTGTCATCTACTTTCATGAATTATACTATTTACTATTTTTTTTAATCGGCCAATGCCTTCAACTAGTCTTTCTAGCTAAGTTGTGAAACACATTGCATGTTCGTATACAATCAGCTCTTCGTGCGCCTATAACTTAATTTTTTTTTAAACAAGCGCGGTTTCCGCTGTTTACATTCTTGCGAAACGCAGCCTTTTGAGTTAACTAGTGATATAAGAAATTTGTAGTATTGCGTATAGTAGCAAACGAATGCACTGTGCTTTATCGTTGCGTCCTTCACGCTGCGGATGAGTGTCGTGGCCATGGCGCAAATCCAAGAGGCAGTTTTGCTCCCGCGTACGAGCAATGCGGAACACGAAAATTGTAACGGAAGCACAAAATGCATGCGTCAGCTCTGATACCTAATACTGAAACTTGCTATCTCCGAAAAGTTACGATCTCGGAAAAAAGAGTCATTCTACAAATTATTGACTTGAAAAACGTATAACCAAGTACCCCTTCAACATCTCATCGTAAAAGTTTGATGGCTAAAACAGAGCATTACATACCGGAGTGGATTTCAGCTCTTTTAAAAATTGTGCTCGGGAGCATTTGATGCATTCATTAAATCAAATAGCATAATCGGTAGTGCCCTAGAGAACCCTGCTTAGTCTAATATTTTTAACTATACACGTGCATCACCTGCTCATCCCTTATCAGTGTCATGGTTGTATATTGAATAGAATGATTAAAAGTCTTGAATATTCTACAATGTTCTAGAATAATCTGAGACTGATTGGGACATAATGTCAAGACCTAGAGATAAAATTTATCGTTTCAAAAACTAAATAATTTTAACTTACTAACAAGCGGGCCCCCACAACTCAACTATTATTTTCAATACTATCAATGAAAGCATATTTGCAGGGTGTTTTCATGTGCTCTAGGACGATAAAATTATGTAGAAAGGAACTAATGAACTGAATTTATTAGGAAGTTTCACATTTATCACACTCAAATTTTGTGAGTGAAAGTTCTTGGAAAAATGAAAAAGATAACGAAATATTTTCTTCTTATGTACAGCAAAAGAACAGTAAACGCTGTATGTTTGACGCTGCTAGCGACAGATGGAAAATATAAGTAAAATAAACAAACGAAAAAAGATCCTAGAGATATGCGCGTGTGTGGTAACAATTATGAGTAGCAGCGTCAAGCAGGCGGTTTTAGAGTGCAGCTCTTAAGGAAGGAACATGGGTCATTCCATGTGAAACGTCCCAGACGTTGCGCTCGACCCCTTCAGATTTCTAAAAAAAAAATTCATGGCTTTTTGCCGTAATGTCCGTAGCCATGTCCTAAAATAGTTTTGGCGAAATCTTTTTTTTTGATGACGTGAGCGCTGTTTTAACTTTTAAAAACAGCGTGAAACTAGGCATCACTCAACAATTGATGAAAAATCAGCTTTTTAGTGAAACACCCTACAATATTTTTTCTTAAATTTACATGGCTTCCGACTTATAATGTGGTTGGGCTTGTAAAGTTTTGTTTAAATTAAATAATTAAAAAAAAACTGAAAAATTTTGAAATTTTTTTTTATTTTTGTAATTTTATTGAAAAATATCTAATTGCTCCCGGGACTTAATAAAACTTTTTGCCGACTGCCCCGCAGGTATATAATCTATAAAAAAATGTTTAAAACCGCTCAAAAAATATCTCGCAGTAAACAAAAATCCTGAATTTGCCAAAAAGTGCGTTTTCACGAATAAACAACCGTTTATTTCATCTTGAAATGGTCCAAGTAAAAATACAAAATTTAGTGGGTTTGGAAGAACGATGGAAATTCTTTTGATTCTGAAAGTTTAATCAAAGTAATTTTTGTTTAAAGCGAGAAACCAATTTTGAATTTGAACTCTCGCATTTCAACCCGGCGTCGCTTCTTAACGCCTCTTCGCCGCACAGCACGCAACCTGCGACGATAGATGACACGATTAGGTCGAAAAAAAGAACGGAATTTTCTGCCGCTTCCCGTTGTCCGTCTTTCCGGCTCCAAGGGAAGAAACGGCGGGTATCGTGTAATGATCGGACGTGCCGCCAGCGCGTAGAAAAAGCAGGCCCTTTGTACCCATTGTACCCCAGGGAGGCTCGAAACGCGATGCCTAAACGGGCGGCATCAGCTGACGTGGACTTCTCCTAAAGGGAAACGTGATAATATCGCCCACGAGATCAAGCTGTCACGCATACTGCGGTAAAAGCGGAACTATTCAGCGACGCAAGAATTTGCCGTTTCAAAGCCGATTTAAACACATACGAGGCGTGAGCCTCCCACTGCGTGCATTCGTTAACACCACATCGCCTCGTCGTTTCAGACTGCCCGTAAACGGGGCTTTTGTGTTGCTGTCTACATCGGTCCTGACGTTGAGAAAGAGAGTGATTGCGATGTGTACGTAAAGAAACAGCTAGCTTACTAGTGGATGCTCTTACCTGCACTGTAGAAAAAAACCGTAAGTCAACGGACTTTTTCTAAACTGGGAAGCGCTGTGAGAGGCGCGCACGGGCAAAGCGCCGTAGAGGCGACATGACGGCACGAGTCCGTAAATGAACGGCTTCACATATTTCTTAGTTCAGGTCTGCGCTCCCTTTTCTTTCAAGCAAAAACACTCAACACACGCCACGTTTGCTCTAAGGATAGTTTTCTTGTTGGCACATGTCTCATGTTACGTGCCATTCATGCGAATGCGAAGATCTCTTTGAGCGGCGGAGGAGACCCACCCGAAAGCCGGCGCACTCAGTTCGCGGACGAAGACAAGCGAGAGCAGCGAGGAGCACGGTGGCGAGGAGCGACCGTCCGTCACGTGATGTTTACTCGCTGCTCGTGCGGGAACCACCACAGGCGGTGATTGCGGTAGCTCTCTTCGTTTTCGCCGCGATCACCTGTCTACCATTCAACCGCACTAAAAAGGTAAGCTAACTGATTTTCGCATGCACCTTGCGAGATAACCGAAGTGCAGATGGAACAGGGGTTTCCCAGGTATTGAAATCAGGGGGGTGTCTAAATTTTTGGGGGGTCAAGGGGGGGGGGCATTGCGAATATAGGGTCGTTGTGCATTAAGGAGGTGCCTTCGGAAAAACGAGGGGGTCTACACCCCCTAGGGGGTCGGGAAATCCTGAGAAGGAATGAAAGACGCGTAACTTAACGCAATAGCTCGGGCTAAGTCAGAAAACGCGCTAAGTTTGTTGCTTTAGCTTCCCGACCCAGTTGCACAGGGGAACGTATTTACGCATCAGACTCGCTCGATGGATGTACGTACTCAGGCACAGGGCTCATTGCCATGGGAGTTTGGTTTGCTCTGGGCTCTCCCGAACTCTTCCTGTTCGTACCTTGTTTTGCTTTCAGGCGCCGTCACCCTTTCGTCTTCGGGCTCGGTAAGAACCGGAGAAATCAAATTTTCACATGAAACACTGAACCGCGCTCGTTGAATAATTATAAAGAGCGCTGTCGCGTACTGAGAGCATGTCGTGTTTTCTCTAGTTTATACAATGATGTTTAGGACAATTGCTGGATCGCGCATCCGCGCTTGATCGCTGCAGCCCGAGTGCGGCGACCGGACGGCTATCGTGCTTGTTGAGAAATCGCGTTTTCGGAGCGTTGCGGAGGCTGGCGGCAGCGTGCTGAAGACTCGGTTTCTACTCGTTCGTCGTCATTCACAGAAGTCGTTTAAAACCCTATGTAAGACGTGAAACTTGCCGTTGAGAACACGTGAAAATTTTTACGGAAGCGCAGTGCCGCAGGAAAAAGGCAGAACTCGTCGAAAGCAAGTTACGCCGGTCTCGCGGCATGATCAAAGCTTCATTGGCACGCCGAAGCGCTGCGCCTCCGTGCCTTCGCACGCTTGAATGACAATCAAGAATCGACACCGTGTGGATATGTTTTGCGAGTGCAATGTGCGTGAAGCCGTATGGGCTTCTGGAGCAGCGTTTTACTTTACTCTGACGACTGTATTTGTAACTAAGTGGCGACAGAAGAGGGGGGAAGGTACTTTTTTTTCGTCGTTAGACGGTTTACAGAATACCGCGCACAATTGCTCCTCATCACTGATCAGCAGTGGCTCATTAACAACCTACTTAATTTCACTTGACGTTTGAGCGCGGCTCGCCTAGTTGTGATTGGTCAACAGATTGCACAAGACCATATGGGCCGCGCTTCAAAGATTTTCATTCTCGCCGTCTTGTACTTTTGCCTTCGAAACACCTCCTTGCTCCACAGTGTTGCTCTATTTGTGCTGCCATGTGATCTATTAGAGTATATTTGGAACATAGCCATGGTTAATAGCGCATAAGAGCAACCGTACATATTGTTTTCCCCCTTTATTGATAGCAACTCGCCTGAACATCTGGACGATCCAGAACTCCGTGGCCGATACATGATGCAAAGACATCTATGCACGACACACCTTCAAAACTTTGCCGCGGCGCCGATTCTTGATCGGTATCCAAGCGTGCGAAGGCACGGAGACTCAGCGCTTTGTCATGCCAAGGAAGCTTTGATAACGCCGCAAGACTGGCGAAACTTGCTTTCGACGAGTTGTACCTTTTTCCTGCGGCACTGCGCTTCCGTAAAAATTTACACGTGTTCTCAACAGCAAGTATCACAGCTTACACAGGGTTTTAAAGAACTTCTTCGACAAATGACGACGAACGAGTAGAAAAAGTGTCTTCAGCATGCTGCCGCCAGCCTCCGCAACGCTCCAAAAACATGTTTTTCGACATGCAAGATGGCCGCACTCGCGGAGTGGGGATGTGCGATCGAATAATTGTCATAGAGATTAGTGAGTTTATATGTGAAAAAAGTTCTTGTCTATGGCAGTTTGTTTCGAGGTAGGCCATTGATCTGCACTAGAGGGCTGGATGACGCATTGAGCAAACAGGTACGAAGCCACCGGAAGTAAGCGGCTTGTCCCGGAAGTGAGCGCTTGACAGGCTTTCCCACTCTTACGAGCGGTGGTCCAAACAGTTTCCAAGGCGCTTGATTTGCTTTTGTTATATCAAGAGAGCCTGCTTTTTGCACAATAACAGTTCATGCAGGCCCGAGAAGTCTTTTTGGAAGCCATTTGATGTGTGAGAATTTCGAGATTCTAGTTGATTAAGTGTATATGCCCCAAGTTCAAATGCCTCATTCTCAAGATTGATTACTAAAAGGGATTATTAAAACCCACGTGAAAATGCAAGAAAGCGTGAACCAAAACATTAACTAAATGCACTATAAGACCCAGCAAACACTTGACTTCCTGGACAAGCATCGAACTTCCGGTGGCTTCACTTGCGCCCGACTCGGAGCGAGGCTAAGCGCCTTCCAGCCCCCTATGGTAGAGATCAGTGAGGTAGGCCTACTGGACGAACGACGGCCATGCGTGCATAACATACCGCGGGATGGCACTACCGACGTCATTAGATGCTAGAGAGCCTCAAGTAAGAGCGCGTTTAACTTAAACCACGGAGAGCGTTTGCAATTTAACGGCGGCATTAGAGATGGCGGATTATACACTTTTTCGCGTGTAAAAAAATGCCTATCCTATCGGAACAAAAATGGTGTCTAAAAAAGTGTTATTTTATTCTTCGCGTAAAATCTTCAAGCATCTGTTTATAACCGGATTTACGTTGAGAAACCACCCATAGCCCCACAGCAAAAGTTTGCGATTTAATGGCACCCATAAACATATGCCCCGATCTAGCAGTTGAACACACTCTTGAGGCTCTCTATCAGATGCTGGCTGGAAGCAGACGACGACATGCCACCTGCTTTGGACGCTATGATTTATTAAATACTTTCAGCAGATATGATGTATTACCGCTCAATAATAAATAGGACTGAGGTACACAAACCACTTCCGTCCCACGGTGAGCTTCCATAGACGAAAACAATTTTGTTCTTTCATGAAATTGAGGAACCCCGAGTTACTCGCTTATATTTGCCTACGTAAAAGCGACTATTAAAATATGTGCTCAAGCAAAAAGTGGCCACTCTCCGAGAAGAGTGTGCAACCCTTAGTTTCCCTTTTGTAGTAGCTTCTCATTGGCTGGAACGATTATTGATGCCTTGCGTGGGAGGAAGAGCGGTGTCAATCATTGTTCCGGTGGCACCGATTACTTGAGGAACACTCGTATGAATCTTCCTCCCATTATTTTCATTTTAGGAAAAAATGCTTGTTGTGACATGTGTGGTTTATTCGCTATGTTAAAATAGTTTTGTTGCTTTGCAGTTGTCGAAGATGGGACTGATTTAGTAATTGCATTGAGATTTAAAGGCAATGAGGTCCTTGCCAAAGTTCTGTGTTTTTGCTTTCTATCCCCTTTTATTACAACATTTCCAACAGCAATCTTTTTGCTGCGAATAATTATGTGTTATAATTGCAGTTATAATAGTTTTTATGTCACTTTGAGGAACTGCGGGAATTTCTATAGTACTTGCATAACTTTTTACAATGTGATAAACCGGAATCGCCTGCTCCAAAAGCTCGAATGTGGGGGACACGCTACCACAGCCATGATGAAGCACTCACACATCTTTTTGCTGCAGATTATACTTCTGAGCATCGCCAGCAATGACGGGGCCCATATGCTGGACGACCCACAGGACGCGACGGAATTGATCGTTCTCGAGCCAACCACGGGAAAACAGTGGCTCCTGGGACCCATCTTGGTGGATTTGAAGTTGGGAGCATTAGGAGCCTGCCAACACTGGTCTTCAGCGACGATGCCTCTACAAAAGCCGCTATCCCACGCCAGTCATTCGAGGCACGCTACCACAGCCATGATGGAGCGCTCGGACATCTTTTTGCTGCAGGTTCGTTATTTGAATACTTCAGCTTGCCGTCGTTCAAGCAACTATTATCTGCTAGTGGTATCCTGCCCCAGTACTTGGTTGTGCCGGTTTCGTTGCGTGTGCTCTTGGTTTCAGGACGTCATGTCCTTAAGTTTGCAGTGTGAAATAAATTAAATGAAATGTGTGCTACAAAAGCCATGTTTTTGCTACAATAACTGCTACAAGCAGTTCTTTTGTAAGTTTCACCACTGATGATTACATTTTGTCTGTTAATGCATGGAAACATTAGCCACTTGTGCTTTCTTGCCTTTGAAACATTCTCAGATAATGATATGGTTTGAAGTTCAACTGCATCATTGTTTACTTTTAGAATGCAACACGCATCTCTAATGTTGAACTCGAAGAGCTTCCCGCAGTGCCCATCTGCATCACACTGGGAAAGCCTTTGTGCATCTTTTGGCATGCAGGATACAGCACTACTTTATTTCAATTGTAGGCTACTCTATTAGCCAAGATTTGTACTTGGTAGTGTGGTTCGGTACAAGGGAAATAGTTTTTCTCCATCTGTTCACAAATCTGGTTCCCTCCATTTTCAAATGTACATAAGTGGCTCAGATAAGAAAGATTGTAAATAATTTGATTTTCAAATTATTTACAAAAACTACACAACAAGTAATCACCCTGTGCCACCTACCTTATGTGAATGCTGAGGATGCTTGCTTTTGTTTATTGGTTGAAGGTAATCAAGATCCTTTTTTAACAAAGAGATGGACCGGATGAGGAAGCAGTTGTCGTTGTCACGAGCCAAAATTTCACCAGCTTCCACATATCCTTGTGATTTTATCCTGATATCCTGCAGTTATCTGATCTTATTGAACTCTGTCATGCAACCGCATCTGGTAACAGTACTGCCAAATGTTCACACGACACCGAGGGCTGTCTTTGATATAGGGCTTTGCTTGACCTGCATAGGCTATGCAAAAGCGGATCATATATTGTTCCCACCACACAATGCACCTGGAGGTGTCTCCTCTTCCAACGTTTTTTTTCGCTCCCCTTCTCTGGTAAATACGCAAACTGATATCTATGTGGGGTAGGTGGTGCCATATGATTTAAGTTGTCTTCTATGTTTTGTGTTTTCTTTTTAATTCCTGGTAGCAAACCTCCACTGAGTGTGATCCTTTTGTTTGCCGAGTCACTTCTATCCGTACCTGTTTTCTATGTTTCCTTTGTGACGTATCAACCAGCCAAACTACAATTTTAGTCACCATGGATTTTTATCCTAATTATATTGACGAGTAGGATCACTTGTGGCTCTGTTTTGGTTGTTGGAGCACCATAAAAATTTACACTATGTTTCATGGGAGTTACTTCAGCTCAAGTTCATTACCCTCCAGGACATTCTCGTGGAATGCATTATATGGGGGAAACAAGAATTTGTAGCGGCAATAACAACATACTAAATAGATTAAGCATTAATTTCACGTACACATAAACAATTGTTTATGTGTACGTGTAAAACAAGAAACAGCTGTAGAAATTATTTTAGCATTCAACTGGTTCTAGACTTTTCAGGAATGGAAAAAATGAAATCTAAGTGTGTCACTGAAGCCCATTACATGTTAGTATAAAACTGCCAAATTTGTTTATCAAAGAACGCATTAGTTTCACACAAAAATTCTATTTAGTTGCGGGACCCTCGGATCCACCTATTCAGCGAGCCAGCCATGTTTGCAGGCGTCGGTGACGACATCTGCCTCGTCCCTTTAGTGTCCCTAGTCAGTCCCAAGCGGCGAGGCGGTGCCACTCGTAGATCTCTTGTATGCATTTCCAGGCATGGTTCAGAAGGCGCCCAGGCGTCCTTCGCCCCAACATGCTCCTTTACCCCACTTTTCCCTCCCAAGTTTTGGGCAGTTGGAATATCTGGCACAGCTTGCTCCTTCGAATTCAACGTCACTTTTGGAGGGAGACGGCAGAGGAAGAAACAGGTACAGAGCCTGAGTAACAAACATGCGTGGCGTGGCGAACGCGGGTAGAGAACAACGAAAGAGAGAGTGTTAAAAGTCTCAATCAGAGTCACGTGGTTTATGGACGAGCTGCCGTCGCCACAGTAGGAGTTGTGTCAAGGTATCCTGGTCACCAAATAAAAACAACGAACATTAAAAAAAATTGTAATTATTGGAGTTTTAAATATTCTGAAATGTTTCGTGTATGTCCAATAACCTATGGTGCTGTCATGTAACAAATACTCTAACTTGCCTAATTTCTGTGTCCATGCCCCTTTCAAGTAATTTCATTTGGGTTTACAGCTTTCTTAAATCACACTGGCACCTGCAGTGCACTTACGTGTAACTCATAGTTTCCAGATATTGGGAGGTTTAGTTTGCCATCGCATTCTATTCAGAACCTAACCACATTCCACATTTTTTGTTTTCCAGGTTCTGTAGTTGTTCATATGGACTTGATTGCTCTGGAAGTTATGATGATTGCCTTCCACATGAAAGCTGGACGTGACCCACTAATTAATTCTCAAGAATAAAGGTATGCACGTGTGTTACTCCCTACTGCAATCTTGTGTGCACTTTCTCGAAATTTCTTACTAACACGGTGTTCAAGCACCTGTTTATCTCTGGGAGGTGCACTTTACTTAAATCACACTGGCACCTGCAGTGCACTTACGTGTAACTCATAGTTTGCAGATATCGGGAGGTTTAGTTTGTCATCGCATTTTATTAAAAAAATATCCACATTTCTTGTTTTCCAGGTTCTGTAGTTGTTCATATGGACTTGATTGCTCTGGAAGTTATGAAGATTGCCTTCCACATGAAAGCTGGACGTGATTCACTAATTAATTCTCAAGAATAAAGGTATGCACGTGTTTTACTCCCTACTGCATCTTGTGTGCACTTCCTTGAAATTTCTTACTAACACGGTGTTCAAGCACCTGTTTATCTCTGGGAGGTGCACTTGGCAGTAACATCTGAAATTAACTTGTGACAGCAGGCTTGAAGAAACTCATTGAATGCGGCAACTCCATCTTCGAAGTCATTTTTCAAACTTCCCTTGCTAAAATGGTTGCGTAGCATAAGTCACAAGTTGGTTTCACTGTCTAGCATCTGCCAGAATTAAGCTGAGGTTCCTGCACTGCACTTATGTGCAGGGCTTAAAGTCTGGGGGCCTCAGGGGTCTCGGACCACCCACTGATTTTAACGGATGGTCTGAGACCCTCCTCCACAGCCTCAGCATTAGTGAAATCAAAATCATATCTTGCAATAAAATAGCTTGTTTTCAGGGATGTGACATTTGGGGATTAGCGATTTGAGGGTTGCAGGTACGGCGGGGACAGAGTCAGCAGTGGGTTTTATTTTATGTGCATCTAATACATTTCGTCAGAACCCTCTCCCTGCCCTCCCCCTTCTTGCAGGGACCCCTCAACTTACGGGAGACTTCAAGCACTGCTTATGTGTAACTCATAGTTTGCAGCAATCGGGAGGTTTATTCTGTCATCACATTCTGTTCAGAACCTAATCACATACCACATTTTTTTGTTTTGTTTTCCAGGTTCTGTAGTTCTCCATATGAACTTGATTGCTCAGGAAGTTAGAGATTGCTTTCCACGTAAAAGCTGGACGTGGCCCACTAATTATTTCAAGAATAAGGGTATGAACATGTTTTACTTCGTACTGCATCTTATGTGCACTTGCTTGAAATTTCTTACTAACACGGTGTTTAATTATCTCTGGAAGGCACAGTTGGCAGATACTTCTGAAATTAACTCGTGACAACAGGCTTGAAGGAACTCATTGGACGCGGCAATTCCGTCTTCAAAGGCATTTTTCGAACTTCCCTTGTTAAAATGGTTTCGTATCATAAGTCACAAGGTGGTTTCACTGTTTAGTGCCCTCCAGAGTTAAGATGAGGCTCCTGCAATGCGCTTACATGTAACTCGTAGTTTGCAGAAATTGGGAGGTTTATTCTGTCATCGCATTCTGTTCATAACCTAATCACATTCCACTTTTTTTTCCAGGTTCTGTAGTTCTCTATGTGGACTTGATTGCTCTGGAAGTTAGATTGCCTTCCACATGAAAGCTGGACGTGGCCCACTAATTATTTCTCAAGAATGAAGGTACGAACATGTTTTACTTCGTACTGCATCTTACGTGCACTTGCTTGAAATTTCTTACTAAAACATAGTCTTGTGCGAATAGTAGATTTTGAGTTCGAAGCGAATAGAGGTATTGGCCGAATATTTTCGATTTGAATATCGAATAGTTTTTCTCATGCTTTTTACTATCATTGCATAATGCTTAGACGAAAACCCAGCTAAACTCGTGAAGGTTGTTCCACTTGTTCGTTTATAAGCCAAGTATATTCTATCTATATTTATGAACTGTGACCTCAGAAGTTCTGATGTCTTGGGATGGCAAGTAAACGATGGATTTGACATAAAATGAATCCTATAGAGATGCCCAATTGAGTGAATTTACAAATCTTGCTATATAAATAATCTTTCTTTAATTTGAGTTAAAAAATGAAAGCAGTTTACAACTCCCTGTAACGCCGGATTAGAGCGCAGCTCTTGAGGAGGAGGAGGGAAGGGTACTGAGGGATAGGTGACTCCCTGAGGTCACGTGACCTCAAGGGGAGGGGTCATGTGACCTCAGGGGTGACCCTCGTGAGGGTAACGCTCGTGACCCTCGTGAGGTAACTCCTCGTGACCCTTGTGAGGGTGACCCTCGTGAGAGTAACCCTCGTGACCCAAGTGAGGGTAACCCTTTCGAGGGTAACTAACTCTCGCAACCCTCGTGAGGGTAACGCTTGTGACCCTCGTGAGGGTAACCCTCGTGAGGATAACCCTCGTGAGAGTAACCCTCGTGACGTCATTATGGGAAACTTCCCATAATGCAACGCGCGATTACGCAGACGCCGCTCAAGCCGGAAACGGGCGCCTAAGAGCTGCACTCTAAAAGAATGAATCGCGCATGAGGAACGCAGGTTGTAAGGACATCTCTGCCTAACATAGTATACTCTTGCATAACAGTCAGTTTAATTTTGAAACTTTTACTACGAAGTAGATATACACATTCACAAAGTTTCCATTTATTTTCAAATACAGCCGGCACGTGCACCATCCCGCGTTCAATGTACTATGCTTTTCTTCCAAGCACGCAATTGCGATATTTCTACTTTCCCAAGTGTTTATCGTGGCGGGTTATCCTGTTGAGTGCGCTTCTTACCGAGCGCCGATGTAATGCAGAGAAGCAACACACGCGGAGCTCGCTTCCGCAGGTATTGCTTCTCCGCAGTGCAGCGGTGCTCGGTAAGAAGCGCACTCAACGGGACTAGCCCGCCGCAACCAACACTTCGAAAAACACGAATAGTGCAGTTCTTCTCAAAGCGAATATAGAATAGTGTATTATTCGAAACTACTGTTCGAAATTCCGAATATTCGCACAACCCTACTAACACGGTGTTTAATTATGTCTGGGAGGCACAGTTGTCAGTAACTTCTGAAATTAACTCGTGACAACAGGCTTGAAGTAACTCATTGGACGCGGCAATTCTGTCTTCAAAGGCATTTTTCGAAGTTCCCTTGTTAAAATGGTTACGTATCATAAGTCACAAGTTGGTTTCACTGTTTAGTGCCCGCCAGAATTCAGCTGAGGCTCCTTCATTGCGCGTACAGGTAGCTCATAGTTTGCGGAAATTGGGTGGTTTATTCTGTCATCACATTCTGTTCATAACCTAACCACATTCCACATTTTTGTTTTGTTTTTCAGGTTCTGTAATTCTTCATATGGACTTGATTGCTCAGGAAATTAGAGATTGCCTTCCACATGAAAGCTGGACATGGCCCACTAATTGTTTCTTAAGAATAAAGGTATGAACATGTTTTACTTAATACTGTATCTTGTGTGCACTTCCTTGAAATTTCTAACACAGTGTTTAAGCAGCTGTTAATCTCTGGGATGCGCAGCTGGCATTAACTCCTGAAAGTAACTTGGGCCCACAGCCTAGTCACATTCCCTGGGCACTAGATATTTAATTTGAATTGTTCCCGCATCAAAAATTAGTTTACGTGTTGTCTGTAACTTGCAGCGGCAGAAAGCTGTAACTCTCAATCACTGAGCTGCACGTCATGCGTGACGACGGGAATCGTTCCGACATTAAAAATTAGCTGGCGTGTTGTCCGCACCTTGCAGCAATGGCCAGAGCCTGTTGAACTGCTAGCTGCAGTGATTTAACAAAACAGACATCTCAGTGAACAATAAATATAGCAGTAAAATGCTATATTTATTGTTCACTGAGACATCCGTTTTGTTAAGTCACTGCAGCTAGCAGTTCAACAGGCTCTGGCCGTCGCTGCAAGGTGTGGACAACACGCCAGCTAATTTTGTATGTAGGAACGATTCCTGTCGTCACGCATCACGTACAGCTCAGTGATTGAGATTTACGGTTTTTTGCCGTTGCAAGTTACGGACAACACGCCAGCTAATTTTCGATGCCGGAACGATTTCCGTCGTCGCACATCACGTGCAGCTCAGTCATTAAGTGTTACGGTTTTCTGCCGTCGCAAGTTACGGACAACACGCCAGCTAATTTTCGATGCCGGAACGATTTCCGTCGTTGCACATCACGTGCAGCTCAGTCATTAAGTGTTACGGTTTTCTGCCGTCGCAAGTTACGGACAACACGCCAGCTAATTTTCGATGCCGGAACGATTTCCGTCGTTGCACATCACGTGCAGCTCAGTCATTAAGTGTTACGGTTTTCTGCCGTCGCAAGTTACGGACAACACGCCAGCTAATTTTCGATGCCGGAACGATTTCCGTCGTTGCACATCACGTGCAGCTCAGTCATTAAGTGTTACGGTTTTCTGCCGTCGCAAGTTACGGACAACACGCCAGCTAATTTTCGATGCCGGAACGATTTCCGTCGTTGCACATCACGTGCAGCTCAGTCATTAAGTGTTACGGTTTTCTGCCGTCGCAAGTTACGGACAACACGCCAGCTAATTTTCGATGCCGGAACGATTTCCGTCGTTGCACATCACGTGCAGCTCAGTCATTAAGTGTTACGGTTTTCTGCCGTCGCAAGTTACGGACAACACGCCAGCTAATTTTCGATGCCGGAACGATTTCCGTCGTTGCACATCACGTGCAGCTCAGTCATTAAGTGTTACGGTTTTCTGCCGTCGCAAGTTACGGACAACACGCCAGCTAATTTTCGATGCCGGAACGATTTCCGTCGTCGCACATCACGTGCAGCTCAGTCATTAAGTGTTACGGTTTTCTGCCGTCGCAAGTTACGGACAACACGCCAGCTAATTTTCGATGCCGGAACGATTTCCGTCGTTGCACATCACGTGCAGCTCAGTCATTAAGTGTTACGGTTTTCTGCCGTCGCAAGTTACGGACAACACGCCAGCTAATTTTCGATGCCGGAACGATTTCCGTCGTTGCACATCACGTGCAGCTCAGTCATTAAGTGTTACGGTTTTCTGCCGTCGCAAGTTACGGACAACACGCCAGCTAATTTTCGATGCCGGAACGATTTCCGTCGTTGCACATCACGTGCAGCTCAGTCATTAAGTGTTACGGTTTTCTGCCGTCGCAAGTTACGGACAACACGCCAGCTAATTTTCGATGCCGGAACGATTTCCGTCGTTGCACATCACGTGCAGCTCAGTCATTAAGTGTTACGGTTTTCTGCCGTCGCAAGTTACGGACAACACGCCAGCTAATTTTCGATGCCGGAACGATTTCCGTCGTTGCACATCACGTGCAGCTCAGTCATTAAGTGTTACGGTTTTCTGCCGTCGCAAGTTACGGACAACACGCCAGCTAATTTTCGATGCCGGAACGATTTCCGTCGTTGCACATCACGTGCAGCTCAGTCATTAAGTGTTACGGTTTTCTGCCGTCGCAAGTTACGGACAACACGCCAGCTAATTTTCGATGCCGGAACGATTTCCGTCGTTGCACATCACGTGCAGCTCAGTCATTAAGTGTTACGGTTTTCTGCCGTCGCAAGTTACGGACAACACGCCAGCTAATTTTCGATGCCGGAACGATTTCCGTCGTTGCACATCACGTGCAGCTCAGTCATTAAGTGTTACGGTTTTCTGCCGTCGCAAGTTACGGACAACACGCCAGCTAATTTTCGATGCCGGAACGATTTCCGTCGTTGCACATCACGTGCAGCTCAGTCATTAAGTGTTACGGTTTTCTGCCGTCGCAAGTTACGGACAACACGCCAGCTAATTTTCGATGCCGGAACGATTTCCGTCGTTGCACATCACGTGCAGCTCAGTCATTAAGTGTTACGGTTTTCTGCCGTCGCAAGTTACGGACAACACGCCAGCTAATTTTCGATGCCGGAACGATTTCCGTCGTTGCACATCACGTGCAGCTCAGTCATTAAGTGTTACGGTTTTCTGCCGTCGCAAGTTACGGACAACACGCCAGCTAATTTTCGATGCCGGAACGATTTCCGTCGTTGCACATCACGTGCAGCTCAGTCATTAAGTGTTACGGTTTTCTGCCGTCGCAAGTTACGGACAACACGCCAGCTAATTTTCGATGCCGGAACGATTTCCGTCGTTGCACATCACGTGCAGCTCAGTCATTAAGTGTTACGGTTTTCTGCCGTCGCAAGTTACGGACAACACGCCAGCTAATTTTCGATGCCGGAACGATTTCCGTCGTTGCACATCACGTGCAGCTCAGTCATTAAGTGTTACGGTTTTCTGCCGTCGCAAGTTACGGACAACACGCCAGCTAATTTTCGATGCCGGAACGATTTCCGTCGTTGCACATCACGTGCAGCTCAGTCATTAAGTGTTACGGTTTTCTGCCGTCGCAAGTTACGGACAACACGCCAGCTAATTTTCGATGCCGGAATGATTTCCGTCGTTGCACATCACGTGCAGCTCAGTCATTAAGTGTTACGGTTTTCTGCCGTCGCAAGTTACGGACAACACGCCAGCTAATTTTCGATGCCGGAACGATTTCCGTCGTTGCACATCACGTGCAGCTCAGTCATTAAGTGTTACGGTTTTCTGCCGTCGCAAGTTACGGACAACACGCCAGCTAATTTTCGATGCCGGAATGATTTCCGTCGTTGCACATCACGTGCAGCTCAGTCATTAAGTGTTACGGTTTTCTGCCGTCGCAAGTTACGGACAACACGCCAGCTAATTTTCGATGCCGGAATGATTTCCGTCGTTGCACATCACGTGCAGCTCAGTCATTAAGTGTTACGGTTTTCTGCCGTCGCAAGTTACGGACAACACGCCAGCTAATTTTCGATGCCGGAACGATTTCCGTCGTTGCACATCACGTGCAGCTCAGTCATTAAGTGTTACGGTTTTCTGCCGTCGCAAGTTACGGACAACACGCCAGCTAATTTTCGATGCCGGAATGATTTCCGTCGTTGCACATCACGTGCAGCTCAGTCATTAAGTGTTACGGTTTTCTGCCGTCGCAAGTTACGGACAACACGCCAGCTAATTTTCGATGCCGGAATGATTTCCGTCGTTGCACATCACGTGCAGCTCAGTCATTAAGTGTTACGGTTTTCTGCCGTCGCAAGTTACGGACAACACGCCAGCTAATTTTCGATGCCGGAATGATTTCCGTCGTTGCACATCACGTGCAGCTCAGTCATTAAGTGTTACGGTTTTCTGCCGTCGCAAGTTACGGACAACACGCCAGCTAATTTTCGATGCCGGAATGATTTCCGTCGTTGCACATCACGTGCAGCTCAGTCATTAAGTGTTACGGTTTTCTGCCGTCGCAAGTTACGGACAACACGCCCAGCTAATTTTCGATGCCGGAATGATTTCCGTCGTTGCACATCACGTGCAGCTCAGTCATTAAGTGTTACGGTTTTCTGCCGTTGCAAGTTACGGACAACACGCCAGCTAATTTTCGATGCCGGAATGATTTCCGTCGTTGCACATCACGTGCAGCTCAGTCATTAGGTGTTACGGTTTTCTGCCGTCGCAAGTTACGGACAACACGCCAGCTAATTTTCGATGCCGGAATGATTTCCGTCGTTGCACATCACGTGCAGCTCAGTCATTAAGTGTTACGGTTTTCTGCCGTTGCAAGTTACGGACAACACGCCCAGCTAATTTTCGATGCCGGAATGATTTCCGTCGTTGCACATCACGTGCAGCTCAGTCATTAAGTGTTACGGTTTTCTGCCGTCGCAAGTT
Source organism: Ixodes ricinus (assembly GCA_037355805.1). Taxonomy (NCBI): domain Eukaryota; kingdom Metazoa; phylum Arthropoda; class Arachnida; order Ixodida; family Ixodidae; genus Ixodes; species Ixodes ricinus. Next base: position 13,227 of record JAZHYW010000622.1, on the reverse strand, counting down.
ACGGACAACACGCCAGCTAATTTTCGATGCCGGAATGATTTCCGTCGTTGCACATCACGTGCAGCTCAGTCATTAAGTGTTACGGTTTTCTGCCGTCGCAAGTTACGGACAACACGCCAGCTAATTTTCGATGCCGGAATGATTTCCGTCGTTGCACATCACGTGCAGCTCAGTCATTAAGTGTTACGGTTTTCTGCCGTCGCAAGTTACGGACAACACGCCCAGCTAATTTTCGATGCCGGAATGATTTCCGTCGTTGCACATCACGTGCAGCTCAGTCATTAGGTGTTACGGTTTTCTGCCGTCTCAAGTTACGGACAACACGCCCAGCTAATTTTCGATGCCGGAATGATTTCCGTCGTTGCACATCACGTGCAGCTCAGTCATTAAGTGTTACGGTTTTCTGCCGTTGCAAGTTACGGACAACACGCCCAGCTAATTTTCGATGCCGGAATGATTTCCGTCGTTGCACATCACGTGCAGCTCAGTCATTAGGTGTTACGGTTTTCTGCCGTTGCAAGTTACGGACAACACGCCAGCTAATTTTCGATGCCGGAATGATTTCCGTCGTTGCACATCACGTGCAGCTCAGTCATTAAGTGTTACGGTTTTCTGCCGTTGCAAGTTACGGACAACACGCCCAGCTAATTTTCGATGCCGGAATGATTTCCGTCGTTGCACATCACGTGCAGCTCAGTCATTAGGTGTTACGGTTTTCTGCCGTTGCAAGTTACGGACAACACGCCCAGCTAATTTTCGATGCCGGAATGATTTCCGTCGTTGCACATCACGTGCAGCTCAGTCATTAAGTGTTACGGTTTTCTGCCGTTGCAAGTTACGGACAACACGCCCAGCTAATTTTCGATGCCGGAATGATTTCCGTCGTTGCACATCACGTGCAGCTCAGTCATTAAGTGTTACGGTTTTCTGCCGTTGCAAGTTACGGACAACACGCCCAGCTAATTTTCGATGCCGGAATGATTTCCGTCGTTGCACATCACGTGCAGCTCAGTCATTAGGTGTTACGGTTTTCTGCCGTTGCAAGTTACGGACAACACGCCCAGCTAATTTTCGATGCCGGAATGATTTCCGTCGTTGCACATCACGTGCAGCTCAGTCATTAAGTGTTACGGTTTTCTGCCGTTGCAAGTTACGGACAACACGCCCAGCTAATTTTCGATGCCGGAATGATTTCCGTCGTTGCACATCACGTGCAGCTCAGTCATTAGGTGTTACGGTTTTCTGCCGTTGCAAGTTACGGACAACACGCCCAGCTAATTTTCGATGCCGGAATGATTTCCGTCGTTGCACATCACGTGCAGCTCAGTCATTAGGTGTTACGGTTTTCTGCCGTTGCAAGTTACGGACAACACGCCCACTAATTTTCGATGCCGGAATGATTTCCGTCGTTGCACATCACGTGCAGCTCAGTCATTAGGTGTTACGGTTTTCTGCCGTTGCAAGTTACGGACAACACGCCCAGCTAATTTTCGATGCCGGAATGATTTCCGTCGTTGCACATCACGTGCAGCTCAGTCATTAGGTGTTACGGTTTTCTGCCGTCGCAAGTTACGGACAACACGCCAGCTAATTTTCGATGCCGGAATGATTTCCGTCGTTGCACATCACGTGCAGCTCAGTCATTAAGTGTTACGGTTTTCTGCCGTTGCAAGTTACGGACAACACGCCCAGCTAATTTTCGATGCCGGAATGATTTCCGTCGTTGCACATCACGTGCAGCTCAGTCATTAGGTGTTACGGTTTTCTGCCGTTGCAAGTTACGGACAACACGCCCAGCTAATTTTCGATGCCGGAATGATTTCCGTCGTTGCACATCACGTGCAGCTCAGTCATTAAGTGTTACGGTTTTCTGCCGTTGCAAGTTACGGACAACACGCCCAGCTAATTTTCGATGCCGGAATGATTTCCGTCGTTGCACATCACGTGCAGCTCAGTCATTAGGTGTTACGGTTTTCTGCCGTTGCAAGTTACGGACAACACGCCCAGCTAATTTTCGATGCCGGAATGATTTCCGTCGTTGCACATCACGTGCAGCTCAGTCATTAGGTGTTACGGTTTTCTGCCGTCGCAAGTTACGGACAACACGCCCAGCTAATTTTCGATGCCGGAATGATTTCCGTCGTTGCACATCACGTGCAGCTCAGTCATTAGGTGTTACGGTTTTCTGCCGTCGCAAGTTACGGACAACACGCCAGCTAATTTTCGATGCCGGAATGATTTCCGTCGTTGCACATCACGTGCAGCTCAGTCATTAAGTGTTACGGTTTTCTGCCGTTGCAAGTTACGGACAACACGCCCAGCTAATTTTCGATGCCGGAATGATTTCCGTCGTTGCACATCACGTGCAGCTCAGTCATTACGGTGTTACGGTTTTCTGCCGTCGCAAGTTACGGACAACACGCCAGCTAATTTTCGATGCCGGAATGATTTCCGTCGTTGCACATCACGTGCAGCTCAGTCATTAGGTGTTACGGTTTTCTGCCGTTGCAAGTTACGGACAACACGCCCAGCTAATTTTCGATGCCGGAATGATTTCCGTCGTTGCACATCACGTGCAGCTCAGTCATTAAGTGTTACGGTTTTCTGCCGTCGCAAGTTACGGACAACACGCCAGCTAATTTTCGATGCCGGAATGATTTCCGTCGTTGCACATCACGTGCAGCTCAGTCATTAAGTGTTACGGTTTTCTGCCGTTGCAAGTTACGGACAACACGCCCAGCTAATTTTCGATGCCGGAATGATTTCCGTCGTTGCACATCACGTGCAGCTCAGTCATTAGGTGTTACGGTTTTCTGCCGTCGCAAGTTACGGACAACACGCCCAGCTAATTTTCGATGCCGGAATGATTTCCGTCGTTGCACATCACGTGCAGCTCAGTCATTAGGTGTTACGGTTTTCTGCCGTTGCAAGTTACGGACAACACGCCCAGCTAATTTTCGATGCCGGAATGATTTCCGTCGTTGCACATCACGTGCAGCTCAGTCATTAAGTGTTACGGTTTTCTGCCGTTGCAAGTTACGGACAACACGCCCAGCTAATTTTCGATGCCGGAATGATTTCCGTCGTTGCACATCACGTGCAGCTCAGTCATTAGGTGTTACGGTTTTCTGCCGTTGCAAGTTACGGACAACACGCCCAGCTAATTTTCGATGCCGGAATGATTTCCGTCGTTGCACATCACGTGCAGCTCAGTCATTAAGTGTTACGGTTTTCTGCCGTTTCAAGTTACGGACAACACGCCCAGCTAATTTTCGATGCCGGAATGATTTCCGTCGTTGCACATCACGTGCAGCTCAGTCATTAAGTGTTACGGTTTTCTGCCGTTGCAAGTTACGGACAACACGCCCAGCTAATTTTCGATGCCGGAATGATTTCCGTCGTTGCACATCACGTGCAGCTCAGTCATTAGGTGTTACGGTTTTCTGCCGTTGCAAGTTACGGACAACATGCCAGCTAATTTTTGATGCCGGAACAATTCCCGTATCTGTGGATCACGTGCATGAGATTTACGGCTTTTCTGCCACGCTTCCATGGCCAAAAACCGTAGGGCCGCATTACTGTCATGCACGTAATACCTAGTTAATGCTGTGACCGTGATGCAAGACAACGGAAATTGTACCGGCATCAAATATTAACCGACAATTTCAGTAATTTGACGGGATTTTGTTTTACAGTGTACAGGGTGTTTCAGAGAACTCAGGCCTATTCGCTCCTGCGAAAACTACTCATCGCAACGAAAAAAGGCTTGTGTCGTTTTGGTCCTGGGCCAGGGGCCCATTTAGGAAAATTAATAAAGTCCGGGATAATTAAGTTGTTAAATATTTTTGCGTAATTAACTTTCTTATATTGTGTTTAAGGGCATGGTTTCAATTAGAAAATTGCTCAGCATCGTCAAAAAACACTAAATCAACAAATTGCAGAACGATAGAAGGCACGCGAAACATTTTACGGCTTTCTGAAAAACTGCACGAATTCGACGGGTTTTTAAGTTTCGGTTTGCTATCGGAGCGCATCTCGGCCCCGGCGGCACCGCGCCCCGTGGAGAGATAGTGCAACCAGCCTCTGCTGCATCGCGCGATGACAGCGCAGCAGAGGTTGGTTCCACTATCTCTTCATGGGGCGCGGTGCCACCGGGGCCGAGATGCGCTCCGATAGCAAACCGAAACTTAAAACCCGTCGAATTTGTGCGGTTTTCAGAAAGCCGTAAAATGTTTCGCGTGCCTTCTATCGTTCTGCAATTTGTTGATTTAGTGTTTTTAGACGATGCTGAGCAATTTTCTAATTGAAACCATGCCCTTAAGCATAATATTAAAAAAGGTAATTTCGCAAAAATAATTAACAATTAAATTATCCCGGACTTTAATAATTTTCCTAAATGGGCCTCTGTCCGAGGACCAAATCGACACAAGCCTTTCTCGTTGTGATGAGTAGTTTTCGCAGAGATAATTTGGCCCGAGTTCTCTGAAACACCTTGTATGATATCTCTGATACACTTATCGTCACCCAGGCTACACCTGGGCGACATACAAGAGCATAAACCCGTTATATATATTTATCGAATAAATGAATCCCAGCATTATACAATGCTATTGACGTGTCGCTGACGCACTGGGGTCCCCTCTTCTTGATAAAATGTGCCTCTTTGCAGTTCGCGTGCTCTTTGTGTTCTGCTTCTCACCGAGGATCCTGGTATCGCCGAAGCGTGGCTCGCATTTGCAGGCGCTACATAACGCGGGCAAATGCGCCCCGTCATTTGTCTCTAAATTTTGTGCGCGCTCTCTTAAACGGTCATTCGTGCATCTTCCCGTTTGTGCAACGTAAGATTTTCCACACGTTAGGGATTTCATACACGACCCCTGTGACGCATTCGATGTACGGCCTGCAGCGTGCTTCGTGCCACATCCTTGCTCGTTCCTACATTCCTTAGCAATTCGAGGGCAAAGTTGGCCGAGTTTCTTTGGCGCTGAAACCACGAGAGGTTCTCCGGTACCTGTTCGCAACCTTCTTGAGGTTGTGCGCCATTTTGTGTACATATACTACAACCCCTGCTCTCATATTGCTCAGTGCCCACTGCGTCACTTTCCTGGTTGTGTGACGTTTTACTTTTTGTAGGGTGGCCTCTGCCACTATCTTCAAGACCGTTTGAGGGTCAACACCAACTAGCCCAACAACAAGTTATTTTACTTTTACCGCTGAGTACGGTTTCGGTTCTGAAGCTCTCGGCGCGTTCGCCGTTAAGGCGGACGGCTGAAGGCCAGCTGAGGCATCATTTTCCCGTATTCTCACGGTTATGAGAAACCTGATACCTCCCCTTTCGTGGTGGATCGCATGAGGCCCGCGGTGTAAGGTCTCGGTCATCAGGTACTTGGCGCGTCCGCCGTTGACGCGACGGCGGAAAACCCATTGAGGCCAGCCACTTTTTTGCATTCTCACGATTATAAAAACCCCGGCATACCTGCCTCTTTCGTGAGCTACGAGTGGCCTGTTCAACTCAATCTCGGTCGCGAGAAAGTTGGTTCTACCGCTTCGACGCTGAACCCCCATGGAACTGATTAAATCACTATCGGTCACCAGATACCCGGGATGACCGCTTCGGCGTTGAGCCCCAGGAGGCCCGAAGGAGAGATAGGATTTTGGACCGTTTCGTCTTTGAGCGACGGCGGGCCTGATCACATCACTACAAAATAGCGCAAGTACGACGGAGGG
>JAZHYW010000622.1:0-5000 GCA_037355805.1 Ixodes ricinus | reverse complement strand
CTCGGGAGATTTTCCTCGTGTAGTATGCCGCACGGAGAAGACGGCGAGTGGGATTTCGATCCCTGTCCATGTGGCGGGGAATCGGGGCCACGGTAATATGTTGCAGAATCGTGTTGTCTAGGGGAGTGGGTTGAGGTCCGGTTGGATGGGGTGTATAGCCGAGTTCGTGCAGGATGAGGCGACCTGTTGGAGTTAGCGAGAGTCGTTGACGCTGATGTATGCGATGAATGTCAATAATGTCGGAGACCGTAGGTAGTACGCCCAGTTGAACCAGTCGAGCGGTGCTAGTGGTTAGGGGAGCCCGAGGGCGATCTTAGTCGCCTTACGAATAAGAGCGTCGAGCTTGCGTTCTGAAGTACGTGTGAGGGATACGTAGGGAGCTTGATACTGAATGCGGGAAATTATGAGGGCATCGCGAAGTCTAAGGAGGTCTTGTTCTTTGAGACCCCTGGTGCGTGTGGCAACACGGCGCATCATGTTGAGGATGGGTGCAGCCTGGCGTAAAATGTTCTGCACGGCAGTAGTGCCTGCCCCATCGGATTGTATATGAAGGCCCAAGACTTTGAGGGACTTTTGTGGGCGAATGATGTGGGTGTCATGCTGGAGGGTCACTTGAGGGGGATGCCAGTGGCGAGAGTGGATGAGGAGCAGGGAAGTTTTCTCGACCGAGCAAGCGAGACCAATAGTGCGGGCTGCGTGATGAACAGCTTCGAGGGCGGCCTGAAGAGAATCCTGGATGTGACCAGGACTGCCTCGATTGATCCAGATAGTGACGTCGTCAGCGTATAGAGAGTACCGAATATCAGGGAGGGGTTGGAGGGCACGGTGGATACGGCGCATAGCGAGATTGAATAATGTTGGAGACAGGACCGCTCCCTGAGGGATGCCTCTCTGTGGGTGAGGGACCGCGTCGAGCTTGTGTTCGCCGATTTGAATTGAGAGCGTACGCGATCGAAGAAAGTCCCGGACATAATTATACATATGCGAACCACATTGTGTGTCGGCGAGTTCTGAGAGCATAGCGTCATGGTCCACGTAGTCGAAAGCCTTCGTGAGGTCTATAGCGAGGATGGCTCTTAGCTGGGCTGTGCTAGGTGACTGCAAGATTTCTTCGTGGATGCGTAGCAGTGTATCTTGGGTGGAAAGATGTGAGCGATAGCCAATCATACAGTGAGGAAGTGCTTGGGTATCTTCAAGATGTTGTTGGAGGCGATGGAGGGCCATGCGCTCCATAACTTTGCCTACGTGGGAGGTGAGCGTGATGGGCCGAAGATTCGGGAGTTCCACCGGCTTACCAGGCTTGGGAATGAAGATCATGTGGCCCTTTTTCCACAGATCACAGAGCGGCAGTTTGCCTGTCCACACAAGGTTGATGGAATGCAAGAGATGATCTTGATCAGCGTCTGAAAGATTCCGGAGAAGGGCGGTGGTGACCAAGTCGGGCCCTGTAGCTTTGGAGCCTTTACACTGACGGAGCGCTGCGCGTAGCTCTGCGTAGGTAAATTCTTCATCGAGCCCAGTATGAGGAGAGCCTTCATAGTTAGGATACTGTGGTTGGCATGCAGGAGCGACATAAAGTTCCTTTATGGCAGCCAGAAGTGTATCCGGATCCGTGTGCTGGTTAGTGAGGCGGTTTATCTTGTGTGTGGTCATGGTCTTGGTAGAATCCGGATTTATGAGGGCTTTCAGAATGCGCCATGTCTTGGCAGTATTCAGGGTGTTCTGAAGTTCGTCGCAAGAGGCATTCCAATGTTCGCTGCTGAGCTGATCCGAGTATTGCTGGATGTGCTCATTTAGGCGATCGATGCGGGCACGGAGCTTGCGGTTCGTTTTGCAGCGCTTCCACCGCTTCAGAAGAGAAGCACGTGCTTCCCAACTGTGCGCGAGGTGGGTGTCGATGTGAGGGTTAATTTCATTGGTGGCAAGGATCTTGGTGCGTTGATCAAGCGTGTGTGTAAGTTGCTGTGTCCAGGTAGGTATATCTGTGAAAGGGGGTCGCTGCGGTCCTGCCGATAGTTATGCCAATCGATTATGCGGATGGGTTTCCATCTGATGCGTTTCGGAGTTTCAGATACCGTAAGGTGGAGGATGGCGTGGTCACTGCCCATATACTCTTGCGTATGTTCCCACTGTAGATGAAGAGATGGTGTAGAAAAGGTGAGATCTGGGTTGGTATTGCGCTCTACAGAGTTACCCATTCGGGTATGTTCATGTATGTCGTTGTGCAGTGTGTAGCCGGCTTCTTGTAGTGCACAGTGCACCCTACGGCCTTTCTTGTCTACACGAGTGTAGCCCCAGGCGGGATGTGGGGCATTAAAGTCACCTGCTAGAATATGGTGAAAGCGGCGTTTAGCCCGGCAGGGATGTAAAAGCTCGTTAAGTTCCGGGAGGGTATTCCGGGGGGGACTGTAAACATTACTGATGTGCAGAGAGCCGCGCTTAAGGGGAATCGATACAGTGAGACTATTGGCGGTATCGTGTTCGTGAGTAGCCGTGAGGGTTGAGCGAACGAGCGTGGCAAGGCAGGGAGTTTGTTGAAACGTGACATAGCCAGAGAGAGTAGGATTTAGTCCTGTCTCTTGAAGGAGAAGGATGTCAGGTAGCTGAGGTTGCGATTGGAGCCACAGGAAGAAGGAATTACGCTTGCTCTTGAAACCGCGACAGTTCCACTGAAAAATGTGTATGTACTCTTCCATGATTATACAGGGGGGGATTCAGGGGGAAGAGGGTGAGTCGAGGGGATTTGCGATAGAAATGTCGCAAAGAGGGATTTAAAGTGCTCAGTCTGTTCTTGAAAGCGGCGATCAAGCTCAGCAGAGAAATGTGCAAGAAGGTCAGTGTTTTCTTGATGTTTCTGCTGGACAATGGCTTGCTGCTCGTGGAGGAGGGAGAGCTGATGCGTAATTTGCTGCTGGAGGTGCGATATGGCGGCATCAAATTTCTGCGCGTATTCTTCGAGGCGATTGGAAAGACCAACATATTGGTCCGCATTCGAAAGGGTGTGAGCGGGGGAAGGGGAGGTCTCCTGGTCGGAGAGACGACTACGTTTGACGCCTGGAGAAGGAGAAGGGTGGGGAAGGCTTGTGTTAGCTGGGCTGGGGAGGGGTGAGGGAGGGGGTGGGGTGTGAAGCGGGACTGAAGGTTGGTTGGAGAGGATGTCCCGATAAGTGAGTGAAGGTGATCTGCGTGCGTGTTCAGGCGTGTGTGGGAGTGGCTGGCTCACCTGGTGGGATGGTAGGCGAGAAGGGGTCTGATGGGCGGTAGGGCTGTGACCCCGGGTACCAGCAGGACTGCGCCCACTGGAGGTGTGGGTCCGGCGTGGAGAAGAGCTGGTGCGGCGGCGAGAAGGGGTAGTGAATCGGGTGCGACTGCGGCTGCGTGACCTGGATGGCGCCTTGGGAGGAGCTGTAGCGGACGCTGCCGCTGCCACACCTTCAGCTTTGAGGGCGGCCTTGCGCTGAGCGATGCGCTTGTTGTAAGCCAGCTGGCGAACGGCTGCGTCGGCAGCCTGCTTATCTTTACATGCTGCGTCGTCAGCACGATGCGGGCCACCGCAGCGGAGACAGACCGGATCCGCCGAGCAGGTGTGGCTGTCGTCGTCAGGTTTCAGCTGACCACATGTCGGACAGCGGGCATTGTAGGTGCAGACGTCGATCCGATGACCAATCTGCTGACAGCGGTGGCAATATTGGGCCTTGGGGCGATGGGGGCGGCAGCGGAAGATGCCACCGGCATAGCAGATTTCATGCGGGATGTGTGTGCCGTGAAAGGTGATGAGAGCCGTGGTCGTCCGGCCCATCATGCGTGCGGCGAGAATTTTAAATTCGGGGCGAAGCGTCGACATATGGCGCATGAGATATTCAGGGCTTGTCCCAGCGGGAATATTGTGAATAACTCCTTTGCAGGTATTGGACGGAGTGGCAGGGTAGATGGTGACGCCACAGCGACGGTCGTCGAGATCGACGCTGGTTATTTCCTGTAGGGGCTGGGTTACGTGGGAGTCGAGGCAGAGCAGAAAAGCGAGGTTCTTGGATTTGTCCACGCGCACCATGAACTTGCTGGCATCGGCGGGAGCAAGGGCGGCCTGGGTGCGGAGCGCGGTGTGGATCTGGCAGGGATCATGTTTGGTGAGGTTAAGGTGGTCGCTGGGGCGTAAAACAAGCGTGGCTTGTACCTGGGAGACAGCATGGTGCCAGCCGTCTTGACCTTGAACGAATTTGGGAGCCATGTCGAAGGAAGCGACGGGCCGGAAGGCCCTGCGGCCGGTCGGAGGGCGCGCCGGTGGAGGCGTATCCGCGCGATGCCTAAGTAGGCTTAGCGAGGCGCGCCTCGGTTGGATTCGGAAGCAGGCTGAGAAAAGTTCGAAAAACGGCCGGCAGCTCACCGAAATTTTTCAGGGCATACCGGAGATGTTGTCGGAGCACGACACAAAATTGGGTAGGATCGGAAAAGTTCTGACTGGGTTAAACTCGCCGAAAAGGCCGGAGCCGATGCGGTGCCCGTCCGATCACTTCGGCGATGCGAGCGCCTCCCCCTCGGTCATGAGATACCCAGGACGGCTGCTTCAATGTTGAGCCCTGGGAGGCCCGTACGAGAGAATAACCTGTTAGACCGCTTCGGCGTTGACCAACGGGGGCCTGATCGAACAAATCTCGGCGATGAAATACACAGGATGGCCGCTTCAATGTTGAGCCTGCTCCTATTGAAAATTCTTATATGTATGAGAAATTTCTCGTGTCCAATAAACACATATGAATCATACAAGATATATAAGAACAAATAAGAACATATAAGAAGTATATAAGAACCATATAAGAAGTATATAAGAACTATATAAGATATATAAGAACACACAAGCACCATATAAGAAACTTTTGAGAAGTTTCTTATAACTTTCTTATAAGGTTCTTATATATCTTGTATAGTTCTTATATAGCCCTTATGTAGTTCTCATATGCTTCTCATATGTTCTTATATATCTTGTATGATTCATATGTGTT
>JAZHYW010000620.1:0-20593 GCA_037355805.1 Ixodes ricinus | reverse complement strand
AACTGCAGTTCCTTGCTGTTACCGCGTTTGTTTTTGTTTCTGCGACTGTCACCACCTGCGGAACGCGGGCCGCATTTGAGTCGAAAAGATCGTCTGCTAAACACGCCGGCCCTCGGCGCCGTATGCGTTCCTTTAAGGCGTTCGTTGCGCCATCTCTTGTCTCCCGTGCGAAACGGCGCCGTGTTGTTTGAAGACCGGTGGCGTCGCTGCGTTTCCATAGGAGCTAAGCCTTTTCTTTCTTTACTTTTTTTCCGCAGGTGTGTTCGCTCTTTGCAAATTTTACAAAAACAAAAATGCACCATCTGGGGGCAACGCTGCACAAAATGGTAGCGCGGTAGGTTAAGAAACCGAATTTTGCGGTCGATTTAAAGAGCCTGGCGTCTTCTTGAATCACCCAGTATATTTATATATATATATATATATTTTTGTAACTTCTCAATGCGCGTTTTTTCCCCACCACCTTCACAATAAACTACGGCGATAGGGCTAGCAAATAAGTGCAACATATACAGCATCTTGTATAAAAAGTCCGTGCCCTACTAAAAAAAAACTCTTTATACCCTTCGCAAGCATCGAACTTCAATTCGAGACACCCGCAGTGAAAGGAAACGGAGAGCAAATACGAGCGCTAGCACGTACGGGTACCTTTAGCAGTCATGGGTTCCGCGAAATACACCACCTAGTTAGGTGGTACCAAGCCGCCACCCGATTTGTAGAACTCGTCTTGTACACCGATCCACGAGATAAAGCTCCCCGACACAATTACGAAGTCCTGTCCACTCCTCCGGCTTCGGTGGGACCTTCGCCTCTGTGTGCGTTCCCGCAATCTGACTGCTCGCTCAGTGACAGCTCGGTTTCCGGGACTGCCTTGGAAAAAGCTCGAAGGACATCCAATGCGCAAAGCACGTGTGCGACAAGGAGCCGCACATGTTCGTCTTCACGCTTCCTGCACACACACAAGGGCACGTCACAAACGCTCCGAAAAGAAAGCACTGAAAAAGTAAAACGAATAGGCGAGTACTCACCAAGTAGACTCAAGCCCACAGCTGGTTCCATGGGCACGCCGGCACCTGGGACTCTTTGTTTTTCGAAGAACGTTCTTTGATGTTTTTTCGAAAGCCTAAAAGCCTGAACCGTCTGAAAGTTTGCAGCTTGCTTTGTTTTTGATTTTAGTTACGGTGGCGATGGCAATGCGGCGACGTTCGCTGGTTCCGACGACAGTGGTTACGACGAAACTGATTTGACGGAACGTGAATGTTCCTGTTTTAGTCGACATACATTAGAACATTTAATCGTAAAAAAAGTGTTTTAACATTTATCTAATTCTTTGTAATGAAGTATGTTGGTTGTGTACTAAACTGAAGTTTGGCCTGTCTCAGCTACGTTGTGTACTAAACTGTAGCTTAGCCTGGCTTAGCTTCGTTTTATTTAAACATGGCGGGGACAATCGTTCTCTGTGCATGCTCTGTGTCGTGCTCCACCTATTTTCTGTGCATATGTTGTCCTGTTATCCACCTCCTGCAATCCATATCAGCCGCAAGCATGCTGTCTAAGTATTGTGCGCCCGCCAGAAAAAATATCCAGTCTTCTCGGATACAAGGCTGCAACCAGGGCTGCTCGGATAGTGGCTTGGACGTCGTCGGCTCCCACGAACCGCGTCCGCGAGCCTCACGTCGTTTGCTTGGTTCCTTTGCGTTTCCGGCGATGAATCCCCCAACCTTGGCCTCATCCCTACGGGACCTAGCGGGTGAAAAACAATCTACGACAACGCGGCGTCTTTGGAATGCGATTACTACGATCAGTGGCTCTTAAAACCTCAGTGGCCCTCTTCAATTGTGAGCTGTGTGTGTGTGTGCGTAGGCGTTGTAAAGAGAGCTCTCCGGTGTGAACGCTCTTACTTTCAAAGTGTGCAAACCCTTCGAATGGTTATTCAACAAGCGGCGCTGCATGACGCGAGGCTTCGGCGTTGCTTCAACTCGCAGTGCAGGTTCTCAAAATGGGCACATATACTCCTTTTCATACATAGCGTGCAAAGATGTAAAGGGAATGAAGAGGTGCGCATGAAAATACAGAAAAAAGTGTTCCTCTGCGCGTTACGTGGACGAGTGGTAGAAGGCGCTGCTTCTGGCGATTCCGACGTCTCGTCGGCGGTAATGCGAAGTTTATTTTTTTTTCAGAGCGCAGCTCTTAGGCGCCCGTTTCCGGCTTGAGCGGCGTCGGCGTCGCCGTCGCCGTCGCCGTCGGCGTAACCGCGCGGTGCATTATGGGAAATATCCCATAATGCACCGCGCGAGCCCCCCCCCCCGGGGTCACGTGACTTCGGGGGGGAGGGGAGGGGTCACGTGACCCCTCAGGTCACGTGACCTCGGGGGAGGAGGAGGAGGAGGGGGGTCGTATCCCATAATGGCACCGCGGAGGGCGTCACTCGACCCCCCGGGGTCACGTGACTTCGGGGGGGAGGGCCCGAGGTCACGTGACCCCCCGGAGGAGATTGAAGAATGAGGGGAGGAGGAGCAGGAGGGGTATACCCTCTCCTGATTACCCTTCCTCCTCCTCCTCAAGAGCTGCGCTCCAATTCGGCGCTACAGGGAGTTGTAAACGGCTTTCATTTTTAGACGTACTTTTTGTGCAAGATGGTGCGCATTGCCGCACTGCATATTTCAAATCCTCCTTTCTTGCTTTTTATTTCTAAGTCGCCGAGAGGCCACATTTCTACCATCTGCTCTGCCGCTTTGCAAGTGTCATTTGCCTCCAGCACCGAGTTATATATTTCCTTCGTGCAGCGTGGAATGAGGAATCGCACTGATAGCAGCCTTGTCCCAAAATTTATAATAGGACGTTAATCGACAATTGTTGTGGCCTGTGCAGTTCATTTTGAACTGCTGTAAAGGGTAGGAATCCCCCTCTCGGTGCACCTTCAGGCGAATGGCGTTGTGTATGAATTCGGCATGCTTGACGGACCACGTGCTCAAAACTTCTACATTGCGAGGTCTCTCGCTTCGGGGACACCACCTTGCCAGATAGACACTGCGCCTTGTACTTCGCGACAGTACGGGCGCACACTCCGGTGTCGTTACTGACCGTCTCCAGGACTTCACGACCGACTTCTCCGGGAAACGTGTTCTTGTACTCCCGTACACGTTGGCGATCACCTGCCTGCACTCTTTCAAGGACTTCGCACAACGAATCTTCGAAAATATCCAAGCGGGAGAGGTACTTGAGCTTGCCGCCTAAGACGCCATCTTTTCAAAACCAGCCAGTGCCACACAACCCGAACACTCGCAGAGGCTGGCGCACGGACGAAAACAAAAACAATTTAAAGTAGTTTACATTATATTTTCCTTTTTATTGACAAAAATTTGTGCTCCGTCGAAATCATAACGCCACTATCAGTTACTAGCTCCAAGGCGGCACATTTTTCGACTTTTTTAAAAATGTTTTTGCAGGGGACGCACCATTTTATAGGGTGAACTTAGACACGGTCAGCGATGCAAACCGGTGCGCTACACTGTTAAAAACATCCCATCAAATTACTGATACTGCCAGTTAATTTTTCATGCCGGTACAATTTTCGTTGTCTTGCATCACGGTCACAGCATTAACTAGGTATTACGTGCATGACAGTAATGAAGCCCTACGGTTTTTGCCCGTAACTTGACCCGTAGAAGCATGGCAGAAAACCGTAACTCTCATGCACGTGATCCACAGATACGGGAATTCTTCCGCCATCAAAAATTAGCTGGCGTGTTGTCCGTAACTTGCGACGGCAGAAAACCGTAACACTTAATGACTGAGCTGCACGTGATGTGCAACGACGGAAATCGTTCCGGCATCGAAAATTAGCTGGCGTGTTGTCCGTAACTTGCGACGGCAGAAAACCGTAACACTTAATGACTGAGCTGCACGTGATGTGCAACGACGGAAATCGTTCCGGCATCGAAAATTAGCTGGCGTGTTGTCCGTAACTTGCGACGGCAGAAAACCGTAACACTTAATGACTGAGCTGCACGTGATGTGCAACGACGGAAATCGTTCCGGCATCGAAAATTAGCTGGCGTGTTGTCCGTAACTTGCGACGGCAGAAAACCGTAACACTTAATGACTGAGCTGCACGTGATGTGCAACGACGGAAATCGTTCCGGCATCGAAAATTAGCTGGCGTGTTGTCCGTAACTTGCGACGGCAGAAAACCGTAACACTTAATGACTGAGCTGCACGTGATGTGCAACGACGGAAATCGTTCCGGCATCGAAAATTAGCTGGCGTGTTGTCCGTAACTTGCGACGGCAGAAAACCGTAACACTTAATGACTGAGCTGCACGTGATGTGCAACGACGGAAATCGTTCCGGCATCGAAAATTAGCTGGCGTGTTGTCCGTAACTTGCAACGGCAGAAAACCGTAACACTTAATGACTGAGCTGCACGTGATGTGCAACGACGGAAATCGTTCCGGCATCGAAAATTAGCTGGCGTGTTGTCCGTAACTTGCGACGGCAGAAAACCGTAACACTTAATGACTGAGCTGCACGTGATGTGCAACGACGGAAATCGTTCCGGCATCGAAAATTAGCTGGCGTGTTGTCCGTAACTTGCGACGGCAGAAAACCGTAACACTTAATGACTGAGCTGCACGTGATGTGCAACGACGGAAATCGTTCCGGCATCGAAAATTAGCTGGCGTGTTGTCCGTAACTTGCGACGGCAGAAAACCGTAACACTTAATGACTGAGCTGCACGTGATGTGCAACGACGGAAATCGTTCCGGCATCGAAAATTAGCTGGCGTGTTGTCCGTAACTTGCGACGGCAGAAAACCGTAACACTTAATGACTGAGCTGCACGTGATGTGCAACGACGGAAATCGTTCCGGCATCGAAAATTAGCTGGCGTGTTGTCCGTAACTTGCGACGGCAGAAAACCGTAACACTTAATGACTGAGCTGCACGTGATGTGCAACGACGGAAATCGTTCCGGCATCGAAAATTAGCTGGCGTGTTGTCCGTAACTTGCGACGGCAGAAAACCGTAACACTTAATGACTGAGCTGCACGTGATGTGCAACGACGGAAATCGTTCCGGCATCGAAAATTAGCTGGCGTGTTGTCCGTAACTTGCGACGGCAGAAAACCGTAACACTTAATGACTGAGCTGCACGTGATGTGCAACGACGGAAATCGTTCCGGCATCGAAAATTAGCTGGCGTGTTGTCCGTAACTTGCGACGGCAGAAAACCGTAACACTTAATGACTGAGCTGCACGTGATGTGCAACGACGGAAATCGTTCCGGCATCGAAAATTAGCTGGCGTGTTGTCCGTAACTTGCGACGGCAGAAAACCGTAACACTTAATGACTGAGCTGCACGTGATGTGCAACGACGGAAATCGTTCCGGCATCGAAAATTAGCTGGCGTGTTGTCCGTAACTTGCGACGGCAGAAAACCGTAACACTTAATGACTGAGCTGCACGTGATGTGCAACGACGGAAATCGTTCCGGCATCGAAAATTAGCTGGCGTGTTGTCCGTAACTTGCGACGGCAGAAAACCGTAACACTTAATGACTGAGCTGCACGTGATGTGCAACGACGGAAATCGTTCCGGCATCGAAAATTAGCTGGCGTGTTGTCCGTAACTTGCGACGGCAGAAAACCGTAACACTTAATGACTGAGCTGCACGTGATGTGCAACGACGGAAATCGTTCCGGCATCGAAAATTAGCTGGCGTGTTGTCCGTAACTTGCGACGGCAGAAAACCGTAACACTTAATGACTGAGCTGCACGTGATGTGCAACGACGGAAATCGTTCCGGCATCGAAAATTAGCTGGCGTGTTGTCCGTAACTTGCGACGGCAGAAAACCGTAACACTTAATGACTGAGCTGCAAGTGATGTGCAACGACGGAAATCGTTCCGGCATCGAAAATTAGCTGGCGTGTTGTCCGTAACTTGCGACGGCAGAAAACCGTAACACTTAATGACTGAGCTGCAAGTGATGTGCAACGACGGAAATCGTTCCGGCATCGAAAATTAGCTGGCGTGTTGTCCGTAACTTGCGACGGCAGAAAACCGTAACACTTAATGACTGAGCTGCAAGTGATGTGCAACGACGGAAATCGTTCCGGCATCGAAAATTAGCTGGCGTGTTGTCCGTAACTTGCGACGGCAGAAAACCGTAACACTTAATGACTGAGCTGCAAGTGATGTGCAACGACGGAAATCGTTCCGGCATCGAAAATTAGCTGGCGTGTTGTCCGTAACTTGCGACGGCAGAAAACCGTAACACTTAATGACTGAGCTGCAAGTGATGTGCAACGACGGAAATCGTTCCGGCATCGAAAATTAGCTGGCGTGTTGTCCGTAACTTGCGACGGCAGAAAACCGTAACACTTAATGACTGAGCTGCAAGTGATGTGCAACGACGGAAATCGTTCCGGCATCGAAAATTAGCTGGCGTGTTGTCCGTAACTTGCGACGGCAGAAAACCGTAACACTTAATGACTGAGCTGCAAGTGATGTGCAACGACGGAAATCGTTCCGGCATCGAAAATTAGCTGGCGTGTTGTCCGTAACTTGCGACGGCAGAAAACCGTAACACTTAATGACTGAGCTGCAAGTGATGTGCAACGACGGAAATCGTTCCGGCATCGAAAATTAGCTGGCGTGTTGTCCGTAACTTGCGACGGCAGAAAACCGTAACACTTAATGACTGAGCTGCAAGTGATGTGCAACGACGGAAATCGTTCCGGCATCGAAAATTAGCTGGCGTGTTGTCCGTAACTTGCGACGGCAGAAAACCGTAACACTTAATGACTGAGCTGCAAGTGATGTGCAACGACGGAAATCGTTCCGGCATCGAAAATTAGCTGGCGTGTTGTCCGTAACTTGCGACGGCAGAAAACCGTAACACTTAATGACTGAGCTGCAAGTGATGTGCAACGACGGAAATCGTTCCGGCATCGAAAATTAGCTGGCGTGTTGTCCGTAACTTGCGACGGCAGAAAACCGTAACACTTAATGACTGAGCTGCAAGTGATGTGCAACGACGGAAATCGTTCCGGCATCGAAAATTAGCTGGCGTGTTGTCCGTAACTTGCGACGGCAGAAAACCGTAACACTTAATGACTGAGCTGCAAGTGATGTGCAACGACGGAAATCGTTCCGGCATCGAAAATTAGCTGGCGTGTTGTCCGTAACTTGCGACGGCAGAAAACCGTAACACTTAATGACTGAGCTGCAAGTGATGTGCAACGACGGAAATCGTTCCGGCATCGAAAATTAGCTGGCGTGTTGTCCGTAACTTGCGACGGCAGAAAACCGTAACACTTAATGACTGAGCTGCAAGTGATGTGCAACGACGGAAATCGTTCCGGCATCGAAAATTAGCTGGCGTGTTGTCCGTAACTTGCGACGGCAGAAAACCGTAACACTTAATGACTGAGCTGCAAGTGATGTGCAACGACGGAAATCGTTCCGGCATCGAAAATTAGCTGGCGTGTTGTCCGTAACTTGCGACGGCAGAAAACCGTAACACTTAATGACTGAGCTGCAAGTGATGTGCAACGACGGAAACCGTTCCGGCATCGAAAATTAGCTGGCGTGTTGTCCGTAACTTGCGACGGCAGAAAACCGTAAATCTTAATCACTGAGCTGTACGTGATGTGCGACGACAGGAATCGTTCCTACATACGAAATTAGCTGGCGTAATGAAACCCCACCTTGCAGCGACGGCCAGAAGCCTGTTGAACTGCTAGCTGCAGTGACTTAACAAAACGGACGTCTCAGTGAACAATAAATATATTGTTCTACTACGGCTATATTTATTGTTCACTGAGATGTCTGTTTTGTTAAATCACTGCAGCTAGCAGTTCAACAGGCTCTCGCCATTGCTGCAAGGTGCGGACAACATGCAGCTAATTTTTAATGTCGGAACTATTCCCGTCGTCACGCATGACGTGCAGCTCAGTGACCGAGAGTTACAGCGTTCTGCCGCTGCAAGTTACAGAACACACGTAAACTAATTTTTAGATGCGGGAACAATTCAAATTAAATATCTAGTGCCCAGAAAATGGGCCTAGGCTGTAGTCCCAATTTACTTTCAGGAGTTAATGCCAGCTGCGCATCCCAGAGTTTAACAGCTGCTTAAACACTGTGTTAGGAAATTTCAATGAAGTGCACACAAGATACAGTATTAAGTAAGACATGTTCATACCTTTATTCGTAAGAAACAATTAGTGGGCCATGTCCAGCTTTCATGTGGAAGGTAATCTCAAATTTCCTGAGCAATCAAGTCCATATGAAGAATTACAGAACTTGGAAAACAAAACAAAAAATGTGGTTAGGTTATGAACAGTATGTGATGACAGAATAAACCTCCCAATGTAAGATATTTGAACATATTGTCTATAGTAGTATAATTATGCACCTAGAAGATAATAACTTTTTTGCCCTAATCAACACGGTTTTCGTAGAGGTGTCTCCTGCAGTACCCAATTAATTGAGCTCTATCATGATTTAGTTAGTGCGGCTGAAAACAGACTGCAAACGGATGCCATTTTTATGGATTTCCGCAAAGCGTTTGATTCTGTTTCGCATCAATTGTTATTACACAAAATGAGTGCTTTAAATATCGACCGTAATGTGCTCCGGTGGATAAAAGACTACCTGAGTGGGAGGAAACAGTGCGTCGTCCTGGGGGGTAAAAGATCAGAATACGTAGATGTAACTTCGGGGGTACCTCAAGGGTCAGTGCTGGGACCACTTTTATTTTTAATCTACATTAATGATATAGCGTCTTCCATCTCTTCTAATATCAGATTATTCGCGGACGATTGTGTAATTTACAGAACAATAAGGAACGTTAACGATGTCTCTTCTTTGCAAGAGGATTTGAACCGGGTTAGTTTATGGTGCGGGACCTGGGAACTGGGGTTAAACACAAGCAAATGTTTTCACGTCGCTTTTAGTAAAAAGAAACATAATATTGATTCGGCTTATGCTATTGGTCGAGACTCGTTGCGGAAAGTGTCTGAAATTAAATATCTTGGTGTCATTCTTTCAGAAAACCTTTCGTTCAATCAGCATATAGATATGATCATGAAAAAGGCTGGCAGGGTTCTTAGCTTAGTCATCCGCAATCTTCGCTCTGCTCCACAAATCTTGAAAGAAACAGCGTATCGCTCACTAGTTAGACCACATCTAGAATATGCAAGTGCCGTATGGGACCCGCACCAAAAATATCTCATAGATAAGATAGAAGGCATCCAAAATCGCGCTGTGAGGTTTATTCTGAATAAGTATTCTCGAGCAGAGAGTGTGACACAAATGAAAGTTTGTATGGGTATCGAGCCTCTAGAAAAAAGACGTAAGAAAAATAGACTTAAACTTATTTACGCTATCAACAATGATTTAACTGGAATAGACAAATCTAATTATCTAGAAATGCCCCACTATATATCGAGTAGGAGGGACCACATAAAAAAATACGCGAAATAAAATGTCGAACTAACTATATGATGTTTTCTTTTTTTCCGAGAACTATATCGGAATGGAATGAACTGCCGTCTGATATTGTATCGGCTAACAGTGACTCTTTTATTAGCCTTATTAATGCAATGTAGGTTTCTGTGTTAAGTACATCATTGGTTTTTTTCGAAATATTGCTATTGTGTGCTGGTGTGAATCATGTTTATTCATGTTTATTGATGTTGTTGGAAATTGCTGATGTGTGCTGTTATGTGACTTTCCAATTTATAATGATATATGTGAATCATGTAACCCACTCCTCTGCTGTAATGCTCCGGCGCTGCAGAGAATAAACAGATAATAATAATAAACATAACATTGCAGTTCCAGTCGGACTCCCATATATGATAAAAAGGTCAAATAGTGGATGGGTCAAAATTAGCAATATCAGGCACCTGAACGTAACATTGCAGTTCCAGTCGGACTCCCATATATGATAAAAAGTTCAAATAGTGGATGGGTCAAAATTAGCAATATCAGGCACCTGAACGTAACATTGCAGTTCCAGTCGGACTCCCATATATGATAAAAAGGTCAAATAGTGGATGGGTCAAAATTAGCAATATCAGGCACCTGAACGTAACATTGCAGTTCCAGTCGGACTCCCATATATGATAAAAAGGTCAAATAGTGGATGGGTCAAAATTAGCAATATCAGGCACCTGAACGTAACATTGCAGTTCCAGTCGGACTCCCATATATGATAAAAAGGTCAAATAGTGGATGGGTCAAAATTAGCAATATCAGGCACCTGAACGTAACATTGCAGTTCCAGTCGGACTCCCATATATGATAAAAAGGTCAAATAGTGGATGGGTCAAAATTAGCAATATCAGGCACCTGAACGTAACATTGCAGTTCCAGTCGGACTCCCATATATGATAAAAAGTTCAAATAGTGGATGGGTCAAAATTAGCAATATCAGGCACCTGAACGTAACATTGCAGTTCCAGTCGGACTCCCATATATGATAAAAAGGTCAAATAGTGGATGGGTCAAAATTAGCAATATCAGGCACCTGAACGTAACATTGCAGTTCCAGTCGGACTCCCATATATGATAAAAAGTTCAAATAGTGGATGGGTCAAAATTAGCAATATCAGGCACCTGAACGTAACATTGCAGTTCCAGTCGGACTCCCATATATGATAAAAAGGTCAAATAGTGGATGGGTCAAAATTAGCAATATCAGGCACCTGAACGTAACATTGCAGTTCCAGTCGGACTCCCATATATGATAAAAAGGTCAAATAGTGGATGGGTCAAAATTAGCAATATCAGGCACCTGAACGTAACATTGCAGTTCCAGTCGGACTCCCATATATGATAAAAAGGTCAAATAGTGGATGGGTCAAAATTAGCAATATCAGGCACCTGAACGTAACATTGCAGTTCCAGTCGGACTCCCATATATGATAAAAAGGTCAAATAGTGGATGGGTCAAAATTAGCAATATCAGGCACCTGAACGTAACATTGCAGTTCCAGTCGGACTCCCATATATGATAAAAAGGTCAAATAGTGGATGGGTCAAAATTAGCAATATCAGGCACCTGAACGTAACATTGCAGTTCCAGTCGGACTCCCATATATGATAAAAAGGTCAAATAGTGGATGGGTCAAAATTAGCAATATCAGGCACCTGAACGTAACATTGCAGTTCCAGTCGGACTCCCATATATGATAAAAAGGTCAAATAGTGGATGGGTCAAAATTAGCAATATCAGGCACCTGAACGTAACATTGCAGTTCCAGTCGGACTCCCATATATGATAAAAAGGTCAAATAGTGGATGGGTCAAAATTAGCAATATCAGGCACCTGAACGTAACATTGCAGTTCCAGTCGGACTCCCATATATGATAAAAAGGTCAAATAGTGGATGGGTCAAAATTAGCAATATCAGGCACCTGAACGTAACATTGCAGTTCCAGTCGGACTCCCATATATGATAAAAAGGTCAAATAGTGGATGGGTCAAAATTAGCAATATCAGGCACCTGAACGTAACATTGCAGTTCCAGTCGGACTCCCATATATGATAAAAAGGTCAAATAGTGGATGGGTCAAAATTAGCAATATCAGGCACCTGAACGTAACATTGCAGTTCCAGTCGGACTCCCATATATGATAAAAAGGTCAAATAGTGGATGGGTCAAAATTAGCAATATCAGGCACCTGAACGTAACATTGCAGTTCCAGTCGGACTCCCATATATGATAAAAAGTTCAAATAGTGGATGGGTCAAAATTAGCAATATCAGGCACCTGAACGTAACATTGCAGTTCCAGTCGGACTCCCATATATGATAAAAAGGTCAAATAGTGGATGGGTCAAAATTAGCAATATCAGGCACCTGAACGTAACATTGCAGTTCCAGTCGGACTCCCATATATGATAAAAAGGTCAAATAGTGGATGGGTCAAAATTAGCAATATCAGGCACCTGAACGTAACATTGCAGTTCCAGTCGGACTCCCATATATGATAAAAAGGTCAAATAGTGGATGGGTCAAAATTAGCAATATCAGGCACCTGAACGTAACATTGCAGTTCCAGTCGGACTCCCATATATGATAAAAAGTTCAAATAGTGGATGGGTCAAAATTAGCAATATCAGGCACCTGAACGTAACATTGCAGTTCCAGTCGGACTCCCATATATGATAAAAAGGTCAAATAGTGGATGGGTCAAAATTAGCAATATCAGGCACCTGAACGTAACATTGCAGTTCCAGTCGGACTCCCATATATGATAAAAAGGTCAAATAGTGGATGGGTCAAAATTAGCAATATCAGGCACCTGAACGTAACATTGCAGTTCCAGTCGGACTCCCATATATGATAAAAAGGTCAAATAGTGGATGGGTCAAAATTAGCAATATCAGGCACCTGAACGTAACATTGCAGTTCCAGTCGGACTCCCATATATGATAAAAAGGTCAAATAGTGGATGGGTCAAAATTAGCAATATCAGGCACCTGAACGTAACATTGCAGTTCCAGTCGGACTCCCATATATGATAAAAAGTTCAAATAGTGGATGGGTCAAAATTAGCAATATCAGGCACCTGAACGTAACATTGCAGTTCCAGTCGGACTCCCATATATGATAAAAAGGTCAAATAGTGGATGGGTCAAAATTAGCAATATCAGGCACCTGAACGTAACATTGCAGTTCCAGTCGGACTCCCATATATGATAAAAAGGTCAAATAGTGGATGGGTCAAAATTAGCAATATCAGGCACCTGAACGTAACATTGCAGTTCCAGTCGGACTCCCATATATGATAAAAAGGTCAAATAGTGGATGGGTCAAAATTAGCAATATCAGGCACCTGAACGTAACATTGCAGTTCCAGTCGGACTCCCATATATGATAAAAAGGTCAAATAGTGGATGGGTCAAAATTAGCAATATCAGGCACCTGAACGTAACATTGCAGTTCCAGTCGGACTCCCATATATGATAAAAAGGTCAAATAGTGGATGGGTCAAAATTAGCAATATCAGGCACCTGAACGTAACATTGCAGTTCCAGTCGGACTCCCATATATGATAAAAAGGTCAAATAGTGGATGGGTCAAAATTAGCAATATCAGGCACCTGAACGTAACATTGCAGTTCCAGTCGGACTCCCATATATGATAAAAAGGTCAAATAGTGGATGGGTCAAAATTAGCAATATCAGGCACCTGAACGTAACATTGAAGTTCCAGTCGGACTCCCATATATGATAAAAAGTTCAAATAGTGGATGGGTCAAAATTAGCAATATCAGGCACCTGAACGTAACATTGCAGTTCCAGTCGGACTCCCATATATGATAAAAAGGTCAAATAGTGGATGGGTCAAAATTAGCAATATCAGGCACCTGAACGTAACATTGCAGTTCCAGTCGGACTCCCATATATGATAAAAAGGTCAAATAGTGGATGGGTCAAAATTAGCAATATCAGGCACCTGAACGTAACATTGCAGTTCCAGTCGGACTCCCATATATGATAAAAAGGTCAAATAGTGGATGGGTCAAAATTAGCAATATCAGGCACCTGAACGTAACATTGCAGTTCCAGTCGGACTCCCATATATGATAAAAAGTTCAAATAGTGGATGGGTCAAAATTAGCAATATCAGGCACCTGAACGTAACATTGCAGTTCCAGTCGGACTCCCATATATGATAAAAAGGTCAAATAGTGGATGGGTCAAAATTAGCAATATCAGGCACCTGAACGTAACATTGCAGTTCCAGTCGGACTCCCATATATGATAAAAAGGTCAAATAGTGGATGGGTCAAAATTAGCAATATCAGGCACCTGAACGTAACATTGCAGTTCCAGTCGGACTCCCATATATGATAAAAAGTTCAAATAGTGGATGGGTCAAAATTAGCAATATCAGGCACCTGAACGTAACATTGCAGTTCCAGTCGGACTCCCATATATGATAAAAAGGTCAAATAGTGGATGGGTCAAAATTAGCAATATCAGGCACCTGAACGTAACATTGCAGTTCCAGTCGGACTCCCATATATGATAAAAAGGTCAAATAGTGGATGGGTCAAAATTAGCAATATCAGGCACCTGAACGTAACATTGCAGTTCCAGTCGGACTCCCATATATGATAAAAAGGTCAAATAGTGGATGGGTCAAAATTAGCAATATCAGGCACCTGAACGTAACATTGCAGTTCCAGTCGGACTCCCATATATGATAAAAAGTTCAAATAGTGGATGGGTCAAAATTAGCAATATCAGGCACCTGAACGTAACATTGCAGTTCCAGTCGGACTCCCATATATGATAAAAAGGTCAAATAGTGGATGGGTCAAAATTAGCAATATCAGGCACCTGAACGTAACATTGCAGTTCCAGTCGGACTCCCATATATGATAAAAAGTTCAAATAGTGGATGGGTCAAAATTAGCAATATCAGGCACCTGAACGTAACATTGCAGTTCCAGTCGGACTCCCATATATGATAAAAAGGTCAAATAGTGGATGGGTCAAAATTAGCAATATCAGGCACCTGAACGTAACATTGCAGTTCCAGTCGGACTCCCATATATGATAAAAAGGTCAAATAGTGGATGGGTCAAAATTAGCAATATCAGGCACCTGAACGTAACATTGCAGTTCCAGTCGGACTCCCATATATGATAAAAAGGTCAAATAGTGGATGGGTCAAAATTAGCAATATCAGGCACCTGAACGTAACATTGAAGTTCCAGTCGGACTCCCATATATGATAAAAAGTTCAAATAGTGGATGGGTCAAAATTAGCAATATCAGGCACCTGAACGTAACATTGCAGTTCCAGTCGGACTCCCATATATGATAAAAAGGTCAAATAGTGGATGGGTCAAAATTAGCAATATCAGGCACCTGAACGTAACATTGCAGTTCCAGTCGGACTCCCATATATGATAAAAAGTTCAAATAGTGGATGGGTCAAAATTAGCAATATCAGGCACCTGAACGTAACATTGCAGTTCCAGTCGGACTCCCATATATGATAAAAAGGTCAAATAGTGGATGGGTCAAAATTAGCAATATCAGGCACCTGAACGTAACATTGCAGTTCCAGTCGGACTCCCATATATGATAAAAAGGTCAAATAGTGGATGGGTCAAAATTAGCAATATCAGGCACCTGAACGTAACATTGCAGTTCCAGTCGGACTCCCATATATGATAAAAAGGTCAAATAGTGGATGGGTCAAAATTAGCAATATCAGGCACCTGAACGTAACATTGCAGTTCCAGTCGGACTCCCATATATGATAAAAAGGTCAAATAGTGGATGGGTCAAAATTAGCAATATCAGGCACCTGAACGTAACATTGCAGTTCCAGTCGGACTCCCATATATGATAAAAAGTTCAAATAGTGGATGGGTCAAAATTAGCAATATCAGGCACCTGAACGTAACATTGCAGTTCCAGTCGGACTCCCATATATGATAAAAAGGTCAAATAGTGGATGGGTCAAAATTAGCAATATCAGGCACCTGAACGTAACATTGCAGTTCCAGTCGGACTCCCATATATGATAAAAAGGTCAAATAGTGGATGGGTCAAAATTAGCAATATCAGGCACCTGAACGTAACATTGCAGTTCCAGTCGGACTCCCATATATGATAAAAAGGTCAAATAGTGGATGGGTCAAAATTAGCAATATCAGGCACCTGAACGTAACATTGCAGTTCCAGTCGGACTCCCATATATGATAAAAAGGTCAAATAGTGGATGGGTCAAAATTAGCAATATCAGGCACCTGAACGTAACATTGCAGTTCCAGTCGGACTCCCATATATGATAAAAAGGTCAAATAGTGGATGGGTCAAAATTAGCAATATCAGGCACCTGAACGTAACATTGCAGTTCCAGTCGGACTCCCATATATGATAAAAAGGTCAAATAGTGGATGGGTCAAAATTAGCAATATCAGGCACCTGAACGTAACATTGCAGTTCCAGTCGGACTCCCATATATGATAAAAAGTTCAAATAGTGGATGGGTCAAAATTAGCAATATCAGGCACCTGAACGTAACATTGCAGTTCCAGTCGGACTCCCATATATGATAAAAAGGTCAAATAGTGGATGGGTCAAAATTAGCAATATCAGGCACCTGAACGTAACATTGCAGTTCCAGTCGGACTCCCATATATGATAAAAAGTTCAAATAGTGGATGGGTCAAAATTAGCAATATCAGGCACCTGAACGTAACATTGCAGTTCCAGTCGGACTCCCATATATGATAAAAAGGTCAAATAGTGGATGGGTCAAAATTAGCAATATCAGGCACCTGAACGTAACATTGCAGTTCCAGTCGGACTCCCATATATGATAAAAAGGTCAAATAGTGGATGGGTCAAAATTAGCAATATCAGGCACCTGAACGTAACATTGCAGTTCCAGTCGGACTCCCATATATGATAAAAAGGTCAAATAGTGGATGGGTCAAAATTAGCAATATCAGGCACCTGAACGTAACATTGCAGTTCCAGTCGGACTCCCATATATGATAAAAAGGTCAAATAGTGGATGGGTCAAAATTAGCAATATCAGGCACCTGAACGTAACATTGCAGTTCCAGTCGGACTCCCATATATGATAAAAAGTTCAAATAGTGGATGGGTCAAAATTAGCAATATCAGGCACCTGAACGTAACATTGCAGTTCCAGTCGGACTCCCATATATGATAAAAAGGTCAAATAGTGGATGGGTCAAAATTAGCAATATCAGGCACCTGAACGTAACATTGCAGTTCCAGTCGGACTCCCATATATGATAAAAAGGTCAAATAGTGGATGGGTCAAAATTAGCAATATCAGGCACCTGAACGTAACATTGCAGTTCCAGTCGGACTCCCATATATGATAAAAAGGTCAAATAGTGGATGGGTCAAAATTAGCAATATCAGGCACCTGAACGTAACATTGCAGTTCCAGTCGGACTCCCATATATGATAAAAAGGTCAAATAGTGGATGGGTCAAAATTAGCAATATCAGGCACCTGAACGTAACATTGCAGTTCCAGTCGGACTCCCATATATGATAAAAAGGTCAAATAGTGGATGGGTCAAAATTAGCAATATCAGGCACCTGAACGTAACATTGCAGTTCCAGTCGGACTCCCATATATGATAAAAAGGTCAAATAGTGGATGGGTCAAAATTAGCAATATCAGGCACCTGAACGTAACATTGCAGTTCCAGTCGGACTCCCATATATGATAAAAAGGTCAAATAGTGGATGGGTCAAAATTAGCAATATCAGGCACCTGAACGTAACATTGCAGTTCCAGTCGGACTCCCATATATGATAAAAAGGTCAAATAGTGGATGGGTCAAAATTAGCAATATCAGGCACCTGAACGTAACATTGCAGTTCCAGTCGGACTCCCATATATGATAAAAAGGTCAAATAGTGGATGGGTCAAAATTAGCAATATCAGGCACCTGAACGTAACATTGCAGTTCCAGTCGGACTCCCATATATGATAAAAAGTTCAAATAGTGGATGGGTCAAAATTAGCAATATCAGGCACCTGAACGTAACATTGCAGTTCCAGTCGGACTCCCATATATGATAAAAAGGTCAAATAGTGGATGGGTCAAAATTAGCAATATCAGGCACCTGAACGTAACATTGAAGTTCCAGTCGGACTCCCATATATGATAAAAAGTTCAAATAGTGGATGGGTCAAAATTAGCAATATCAGGCACCTGAACATAACATTGCAGTTCCAGTCGGACTCCCATATATGATAAAAAGGTCAAATAGTGGATGGGTCAAAATTAGCAATATCAGGCACCTGAACGTAACATTGCAGTTCCAGTCGGACTCCATTATATGATAAAAAGGTCAAATAGTGGATGGGTAAAAATTTGCAACATCAGGCACCTGAACGTAACATTGCAGTTCCAGTCGGACTCCATTATATGATAAAAAGGTCAAATAGTGGATGGGTCAAAATTAGCAATATCAGGCACCTGAACGTAACATTGCAGTTCCAGTCGGACTCCCATATATGATAAAAAGGTCAAATAGTGGATGGGTCAAAATTAGCAATATCAGGCACCTGAACGTAACATTGCAGTTCCAGTCGGACTCCCATATATGATAAAAAGGTCAAATAGTGGATGGGTCAAAATTAGCAATATCAGGCACCTGAACGTAACATTGCAGTTCCAGTCGGACTCCCATATATGATAAAAAGTTCAAATAGTGGATGGGTCAAAATTAGCAATATCAGGCACCTGAACGTAACATTGCAGTTCCAGTCGGACTCCCATATATGATAAAAAGTTCAAATAGTGGATGGGTCAAAATTAGCAATATCAGGCACCTGAACGTAACATTGCAGTTCCAGTCGGACTCCCATATATGATAAAAAGTTCAAATAGTGGATGGGTCAAAATTAGCAATATCAGGCACCTGAACGTAACATTGCAGTTCCAGTCGGACTCCCATATATGATAAAAAGGTCAAATAGTGGATGGGTCAAAATTAGCAATATCAGGCACCTGAACGTAACATTGCAGTTCCAGTCGGACTCCCATATATGATAAAAAGGTCAAATAGTGGATGGGTCAAAATTAGCAATATCAGGCACCTGAACGTAACATTGCAGTTCCAGTCGGACTCCCATATATGATAAAAAGTTCAAATAGTGGATGGGTCAAAATTAGCAATATCAGGCACCTGAACGTAACATTGCAGTTCCAGTCGGACTCCCATATATGATAAAAAGGTCAAATAGTGGATGGGTCAAAATTAGCAATATCAGGCACCTGAACGTAACATTGCAGTTCCAGTCGGACTCCCATATATGATAAAAAGTTCAAATAGTGGATGGGTCAAAATTAGCAATATCAGGCACCTGAACGTAACATTGCAGTTCCAGTCGGACTCCCATATATGATAAAAAGGTCAAATAGTGGATGGGTCAAAATTAGCAATATCAGGCACCTGAACGTAACATTGCAGTTCCAGTCGGACTCCCATATATGATAAAAAGGTCAAATAGTGGATGGGTCAAAATTAGCAATATCAGGCACCTGAACGTAACATTGCAGTTCCAGTCGGACTCCCATATATGATAAAAAGGTCAAATAGTGGATGGGTCAAAATTAGCAATATCAGGCACCTGAACGTAACATTGCAGTTCCAGTCGGACTCCCATATATGATAAAAAGGTCAAATAGTGGATGGGTCAAAATTAGCAATATCAGGCACCTGAACGTAACATTGCAGTTCCAGTCGGACTCCCATATATGATAAAAAGGTCAAATAGTGGATGGGTCAAAATTAGCAATATCAGGCACCTGAACGTAACATTGCAGTTCCAGTCGGACTCCCATATATGATAAAAAGTTCAAATAGTGGATGGGTCAAAATTAGCAATATCAGGCACCTGAACGTAACATTGCAGTTCCAGTCGGACTCCCATATATGATAAAAAGGTCAAATAGTGGATGGGTCAAAATTAGCAATATCAGGCACCTGAACGTAACATTGCAGTTCCAGTCGGACTCCCATATATGATAAAAAGGTCAAATAGTGGATGGGTCAAAATTAGCAATATCAGGCACCTGAACGTAACATTGCAGTTCCAGTCGGACTCCCATATATGATAAAAAGGTCAAATAGTGGATGGGTCAAAATTAGCAATATCAGGCACCTGAACGTAACATTGCAGTTCCAGTCGGACTCCCATATATGATAAAAAGGTCAAATAGTGGATGGGTCAAAATTAGCAATATCAGGCACCTGAACGTAACATTGCAGTTCCAGTCGGACTCCCATATATGATAAAAAGTTCAAATAGTGGATGGGTCAAAATTAGCAATATCAGGCACCTGAACGTAACATTGCAGTTCCAGTCGGACTCCCATATATGATAAAAAGGTCAAATAGTGGATGGGTCAAAATTAGCAATATCAGGCACCTGAACGTAACATTGCAGTTCCAGTCGGACTCCCATATATGATAAAAAGGTCAAATAGTGGATGGGTCAAAATTAGCAATATCAGGCACCTGAACGTAACATTGCAGTTCCAGTCGGACTCCCATATATGATAAAAAGGTCAAATAGTGGATGGGTCAAAATTAGCAATATCAGGCACCTGAACGTAACATTGCAGTTCCAGTCGGACTCCCATATATGATAAAAAGTTCAAATAGTGGATGGGTCAAAATTAGCAATATCAGGCACCTGAACGTAACATTGCAGTTCCAGTCGGACTCCCATATATGATAAAAAGTTCAAATAGTGGATGGGTCAAAATTAGCAATATCAGGCACCTGAACGTAACATTGCAGTTCCAGTCGGACTCCCATATATGATAAAAAGGTCAAATAGTGGATGGGTCAAAATTAGCAATATCAGGCACCTGAACGTAACATTGCAGTTCCAGTCGGACTCCCATATATGATAAAAAGGTCAAATAGTGGATGGGTCAAAATTAGCAATATCAGGCACCTGAACGTAACATTGCAGTTCCAGTCGGACTCCCATATATGATAAAAAGGTCAAATAGTGGATGGGTCAAAATTAGCAATATCAGGCAC
>JAZHYW010000619.1:10000-23147 GCA_037355805.1 Ixodes ricinus | reverse complement strand
AGAGTGTCGAACCGGAACCGAACCGAACCGAAAACCGGAACAGAACCGTTATTTTTAGCCGAACCGGAACTGAACCGAACCGAAATCTTCGCCGCCATCTTGGAACTGAACCGGAACTGAACCGGAAAAAATATAACGGTAACCGGTTCAAAACGGTTCACGGTAATATTTTTATTACAAAATGAGTATTTCCAGAAGTAAAAATTGACAGCTGTATTTCTATATAGTGATCAAATTGTCATATACTGAATTGCAATGTATGAAAAATTGTGGGTTTTCGTGGCGCTTTTGCATTGGCACTACGATTAATCATGTGTCACGTGGTCACGTGACGTCATAGTGTCAAGATATGCTATCAAATAATGCCACGTCAAGTGGCCTTGTGACGTAGTCGCGTGACTCACCGCGTCAAGTCGGCTTAAATTGAGTACGTCATTATAGTCCGTTGCAACTCAAGAAGGTAGGGCGAGGGAAAGGAAGGCCGGGGAGGAAGAAGCAGGCGGAACGCTGGAGAGAGGAGGAGGTTTCCCCCTTCTTCTCCAGCGTTCCGTCTGCTTCTTCCTCCCCGGCCTTCTTTTCCCTTGCCCTACCTTCTTGAGTTGCAACGGAATATATATGTATTAGCGTTGTTGACATCGTGACATCACATGCCATCACGACTTCTCACGGCGATTCACGTGACATCGTGACGTACTCGATTGTCATAAGCCCGAGTCGAGTGCTCGGGTTCTTGGCAATCAGCATCGCCAAACATTCGTGTTGGCTTTTGTTCAATCAAAGATGAGAATAGCCGAACTCTAACACTGGCGGTATACAATTAGCATCAGATAACATCGCCGCTTGTTCTAATAGCGAGTTGAGGAAGGAAAAGCTATTTCTTTCCTTTATTTTTTCTGCGTCTGTCATTGAGTGGAGAAAAAAACTGTGTTTTTGAAAGCTATCAACGTCAGGGATTAGCTCTTAGTGGTATTTACTGAAAGTACAAAAATTGTTGCATGAACCATTTTACATGTACACATCATTGAGGCAGCCAAACATGTTTTCGTTGTTGCTGAACTGTCTCATGAAAGTTGTCCCCGAAAATAGAAGGATTGAAAGGACTAAATGTGGCTTATTAATCTGACGATAAATAAAACTACAAGTGTGTACGGCAGGGATACCTAAAACGAAAGATTCTAGTGGCCTTAGAGGCAGCCACTCAAATTCTCACAGTTTTTTTAATCTTCACTGTTTTTTTGGTGCAAAATAAAAGAAATGGAGGATTACTGTTAACAAATGACACAAATATAACTGTCGAATCGGCACCCTCTGGCAAAACGGACGAGGGAGTCCCTCAGAAATGAAAAGTATTCTTTGGAAGAGCATCGTAAAATGAAAGGGGGGGGGGGGGGAGTTAAAACATACTGCGTTGTAAAGGTTCCTCTGCTCCGCATCTTGGGCGCAGACAAGACAGCGTGATCCCGCAAAGCTACTTCGTTTGCAAAATCACTCCTGCCAGAAAGCGGGTTTTTATGATGCCAGACACTCGCGTCGTTCCTCACGACGCTGCACCAAGAAATAATAATTTTTGTTTTGTGAATATATGAGTTGCACTGAGCGCGAACCTTCTGCAGCGTGCATTGTACACCACGGGATTTGATTTTCTCAGCTAAAAGAAATTTCTAACCCCCAGGACATAGTGCGATGATGTCGCGTACAAACCATGTTAAACAGTTCAGTTTTCTGGTTAAATGGGATGTTCTCAACATAATACTCGGTTTCACTTTAAGTGTGAGCGTAGCAGAAGCTGAAAGAGCACGCTCCGGGCTTTCATCAGTCTTGCCAAGCACGAGCGCTCCTGCAGTGCAAGCACTGGTCAGGACCACCTGCTTGCGCTTGTAGCATCGGCTGCGTCTGGACTTGAAGGGGCCCTGCAAAGCGTTTCTGGCCATTTTTTTAATTTGCATCGCGTTCGCTCTAACTAGTGAGTGTGACTCTAGCAACACATTAAACATAAAATAAAGAAAAAAATCCGACGTATTTTGAACATAATTGTTGAAATAGGTTCAGAATATTCAGCACAATTTCTTTTGTTGATGACGTCCTTGGTCTGAACCAATAGAGAACCGAAACAAGAGCGTGCAACAACCATGCGTGATCTTCCTAAGTGTTGGCATAGCCTCCTTTATACTGAAAATGCCTGCCCAATGGTTTCTTTGTCGTCGTCGCGCCTACTTCACATATTTGCTACTAGGGGCGCCAAAACCCCATACAGAAAAGCAGACGACGCTTGTCCGCTGTCTGCTACTACAGTTCACTGTAGCTAGCGTAAGGTACGTTATCACGTTAAGCTATGTGATAACGTAAGTTTTCCATGTTAGGTTACGCGGTAACGTGACCTTACGTGATCAAATAGGTCACGTGATCACGTAATGTTTTTGTGACACGAGTAACTTCTTTCGGTCGTCGTTCGACTCGCAGAGCTCTAGAGCGCTTAGCCATAGCCGGCATAGCTCAGTAGCACGAGGCTGTCTGCGGCTCCTGGCACGCACACCGTGACGCCACACGTACACGCGCAGTCATTTCATTCCATTTATTGATCGTGGGCACTTCAGCATTTTGTACTTAGCCCCGACTCCTGGTGCTGCATTCTAAGTCGCATCATGCCTTACTGTTGTGTGCCTATGTGCAACTCGGACTCGCGAAAGAAGGTGCCGGGGCTGTCGTTTCATGAGATTCCAAGCAACACCAACGACCGTGAGAAGTGGATTAAGCTGATATCAAGAAAAGACTGGATGCCAAATTCTACCTCCTGCTACTCAACGGTATGTAGTAGGCACTTTCTTCCAATGGACTTTAAAGAAGGGTGTAAAATTAGGCGGCTAAGAAAAGGTGCCGAACCAAGCGTATTTGAAGGTTATCCTTCCTACGTGCTACCGCCGGCGAAAAAATCAAGACCTAACACCGCGATTGTGAAGCGCAATAGGGCACAGAACATCCTTAACACCACCGTTCTAGCTCTACAGTCAAGTGAAATCGGTGTCTACGCCGTGGAAGATACAGGTGTTACACAAAATCCCATGGAGTTGTATGCGTGTTCCTCAGACCCTAACGTCACCGCGATGAATGCCGGTACGTGTGCTGACTTTCGAGGTGCGACTTCCTGCCGGGTATGTCAGACGTGGAAGAGAAAGGTGCGCGATCTTAAGCTGCAGGTTGCGCGGTTAAAACAAACAGTGGACAGCCACAAAGAAAAACTGGACAAGATCAAGGAGGACCCTTATATATCGTCATTTCGCTGCATTATTGAGAAAGAAAATGAAAATGATCTCAGTGACTGCTTACTACTGGTCATTAAGCACGCTTCTACGGCTCACAGTGATTCCCTCATCAGGCACCAGGACAGGGGAGGACTATACTATCCATCAGAGAAGCTAGTGAGGGCCCTGTATGCGCTGAAGAACTTCGTAGAGGTTTCACTGAAAAAACGAAATATGCTGAAAAAGTCTTTGCATCTAGCTGTTGAGACTGCGGTAGATACACTTACGCACCATGGGGCTCTGAAATGCGCAAAGCCAGATAAAGATGTCAACCATTACAAAGATTTCCTGCAAATTTTGTGTACTAAGTATTTCAGGCCAATTTTCACAAACTACTCTGCATCCGTGACTGACAAGCATGACCTCAAGAATATCTTCTTCAACAAGTCACTATCTAGGAAATCGTTAAAGCTCTAGAACTGCATCCGTGAAAAACAGTGCGTACCAGAAGAAACCGGTCAAAGACATCAAGAAACTGTAAGCCTAAAAAATAAAAATAAAAAAATTGAAAATGTATCTTAAGATTCCCGGTCAGAGCGTTGTCGACGGGTGCGCAGGTTTTCGGACAGCGAAGGCTCGTTCACGGTCCTGAGAAAAATCACTTGACTGCCGCATGTGGTCCGCGGGCCGTATGTTTTCCGGCTCTGCTCCAGAAGCAATAAAAACGCTATGTGGTTGCTGTTGCAACGTCGTGAAAATCCGCCAGCCTGTCTGTCTCCTTTTTATTTTGGATTGACTATTACTGTTGTCGCTATGACAAGCACCAGAGGTCTGGTAACATTTCAGCATAGAAACAAAACGAAGAAGTGAAAGCTAAAAGAAAGGTTAAGACTTCTTTTATATATGAAAACTATACTGACGGTGCCCTGCGCTAGCTATGTAGCACGGGTTACGAATTTATTCAATTCACAAATGGCGTCACAGTGGACTGTAGCAGCAGGCAGCGGAGAAGCGTCGTCTGCATATTTGTATTAAAGCCCCTTCATGTCTTAAAAGTAGCGCAATGTTCGTCGATGCACGAGGCACGTGCAACGTGCAGTCCTTGGGAAGACTATGGCGGCACAGCGCAGCACTGAGCTCGATTTCAGGACGCCATGAATCTTCCCGGAAGTGGCGCGCGGCACGTGCCTCGAGCATTTCTACAACAACAAATGGCGCCACTTTTCCCAGGATAGAGGGGCTTTAATCTGTATGGGGTTTTGGTGCCTCTAGTAGCAAATATGTGAAGCAGGCGCAACGACGACGAAGCATGGGGAAGCCAACCATTGGGCAGGCATTATCAGTATAAAGGAGGCTGTGGTGTTGGAAATGCACATCCAGTTATGAAGATGCGAACGCCCCACCAATTTACTGGTGTTCCAAGCAAAATTTTGAGTGAAAGTCACGTGCTTGAAGGGATCAGAAGTGGTCACTTGCGGCTATAGACCTATTGCAGTATTACCCAAGCATCAAGGAGAATGCAGGAATTGGTGTTCCACGCGCCGCACGTGCTGGCCTCAGCAGTAGTAAATTTTCTAAAGCAAATACCTAAAACAAATGGCATCTTGCACGCGCGTTTGTCAACGCTTTATTTTGGTTATTTACTTCGAATCTTTTATACGGGGAAGGCGTGCGCGTGCGGCGCGTGGAACACTAATCCCTGCATTCTCCTTGATGCTTGGGTAATACAGCAAATGGTCTATTCAGCCATGCAGCCCTCTATTCTGGGAAAAGTGGCGCCATACATTGTTGTGGAAATGCTCGAGACACGGGCCGTGCGGCCACTTCCGGGAAGAGCATGTCGTCCAAAATCTAGCTCCAGTGCTGCGCTGTTCCGCCATCATCTTTCCCAGGGATGCACGTAGCACGTGCCCCGTGCATCGACGCACCTTGCGCATCTTTTAAAACATGAACGGGCTTTATTTAGCCAGTCCTTCCTCTAGAATTTTATATTGCTATTATCTGACGCTCTAGACCAATGTCCTCACTGAACGCTCGTGTATGACACTGATAGGCACGCTTTTCGAAGCAGCATTTGGTTTTCTTCGTCCCTTTGCAATGCCCCTTTAAGCTAGCACAAAGTGTAGCAAAAGGGATGTCCAAATTGTAAAGTTGTGCAGTATACACCGTTTTTGTTTAGCCTCGCACCCAACCACGTTGTCGCCATATCCGGTATGCGTTCCGGAAAAAAAGTAAGAGATTACAACCCCGAACAAGTAAAAAAGTGTAAAAAGGTCATAACAAGAACGACTGACGGTTGCAATTAAAATGTTAACACGCTCTACTGTCGAGGCGAGAAGAAAGCATTGTTTTCACGCATACCGGAAGTTCCAGAATTGATGATGGCGGCGCCCGCGTAGAAAAGGTGTATATACACGTTGGCAAGTCCGGTCTCAGGGCGCCGCCATCTTCCTCAGTGGGGTGCGCTCTTGGGCGCGGCCATAATTCGATTACGACGCCTTAGCAAGGCTTCGTAATCGGATTATGACTCGTCCAAGCGCACCCCAGCCAATCAAGATGGCAGCGCCCTGAAGCCGGACTTGCAAATGTGTATGTAGTAGTCTCGCGATGATATGCGGCAGCCTAATAAAATGTTAGAGCGCAGATGACTCATAAAGCACAGTGTTGTAAAATGAGGCCGCAATACAAGTGCACGTAAAACCAAACATAACTTTAGCCTCCCGAGACAGTATTCTGCGAAGTTTCGAGCTCGTGCAATCCGATATCCAAATGTGATTTAAATTAGAAATATATTGTCTGCTCTTAGCGATATTTATGTGTAATTAGGAGCATCATTGCACGCATCTCTATTAGAGAAATACGGACGATAACCAACCAAGTCCTGAACAGTTAGGAGTCCGACGTTTCAAAGTCGGTTCGGTATTTTCATCAGAGGCGACTATTTGCACGTGGAGAGCTGCAGCTTCTTTTCCATCTACGGTGGGTCGTTTGCTTCCTTCACTTTTAATGCGAAAGCATTAACTGTCCCATGGAGCGAACCGACGTCATCAGCTTTGAAGCCGCGCCAAACGGCGCCTCCCACCGTCCCAATGTCACGTGTAGCAGGAATCTGATGGATAGGTTCCCATTGGCTAGCGACGAACTAAGGGAGCAGAAGAAGGACATTCATGATTTCGCCTTCACAACTCATAAGAAGCGCTTAGGTGTCCTCGGATTTTTTTGTTCTTCAAGTGCCCTAGTCCGTTGACATACTCCGATGGTTAAGTGGCTGTCGACTTATTGAGCCCGACCTATTGAAACGTCTGGCTCCTAAATCTTCATGACTTGGTTGGTGAAGGTATGTATTTCTCAAATTTTTGACCCAGCCAGACGGAGTTCTGTCAAACGTGTTTACGTTTAAAACCTGCATTTCAATACGTTTATTTTTGCAGTAAGGCGTCCTGTATGGGATTATTTAGAAGAATACCATTTATTATCTCTCTTTCTGCACATTTCGTGTATTTGCCTTCAGATCTGTAATGTGAGCACACAGTCCTTTTTGGCGTAGCCCACGACCCGGTGTTTCACACTGCCAAACTGCGAACAGAAAAGCGTGTTCCGCAGACTCAACAGATGGCGTATTCTCGAGTATCATACTTCCATGTCAGTCTCAAGCGGCTATGTGAACTTCATACAGTCAAAATTATTAATGACAATAAAAAATATTTTATTGCTGCCTGAAGACTTGACAACATAAATGAAGGGCCGATCACCCTAAAGATATACATCATAAGTAAATGCACCCCGGAAGTATCTGATATATGCTCTGCAAATTTTTCCGGCTTTTTTATCCTCGATAGAAGTGATTTGGGAGAACCTTAAACAAATGTTTTATTATGAAGCTGATATAAATAACATATGTCTTCCTGACGCATATTCAACTTCTCAAACATATAGAAGTCTGTTTCTCCTTTTATGTGATGAACAAAAATTTTATGTGTCTGTGGGCTGGACGAAAACAAAGTACACAGTGGCGCGTGGCAGAACTATGACGATTGCGCACGCAGACCGTCAGAAAGTGACCAATTAAGTACCTGTAATGTCGAGCAGAGTATGAAATACTACTTTGTTCTATTTAACAAAAAATATAAAAAATAGCAAGGGTCATGTTTATTTGTAAATTGAATTGACCGATATCTTGACAAGAATAAACCTCAAACCAAGCTATGTCAAAATTGTTCTTTTCGGTACGCGCTATTTTAGGCCAGATCCGATCTGAGTACAAAGGTCCCTCTTTTTTGCATGATTATTTGCATGCATAACGGTCCTGAGTGTAAAGAATATTGGTCAGGAAAGTAAGCGTTGTTATTGCGGCTCAGTGTTTCTATAAAAGGTAGACTGAAATGCCAAAACAGTTTTAGGACAGATCCTGTCCTAAAACTGTTTTGGCATTTTGAAAATATTATTGCTTTTAGCTCAGTTGAGTCGTTATCATATATATTGTAAAACGTATTTTGTAAACTAGATTTCAGGGTATATATGGCGAGAACGTGCTCATTTCATGATTTTATGCACTGTAATTAATTCCTAAGTTCAAGAGGCACAGCAGGAGTCTACTTTTAATACTGCCGCGCAAAGTTTTAGCATTAACGGGTATTTTAAGCGATCTCCAAACTGATAACCTTTTTGCTTCAGGTAAAATATATGCGACTGAGGTAAAAAAGTGAAAGCCGTTTACAACTCCCTGTAACACCGAATTGGAGCGCAGCTCTTGAGGAGTAGGAGGAGGGAAGGGTACTCAGGGAGGGTATACCCCTCCTTCTCCTCCGGGGGGGGGGGGTCACGTGACCTCGGGGGGGGGGTCCGCGAGTCACGTTACCCCCCTCGAGGTCACGTGACCCCCCCGACATGTCCCAACATGTCGGGAGGGGGGTCACGTGACCCCCGCGACATGTCCCAACATGCACCGTACGTGGCCTCGGGGGGGGGGGGGTCACGTGACCCCCCCCCCGAGCCCCGACCCCCCGACATGTCCCAACATGTCGGGAGGGGGGGTCACGTGACCCCCGCGACATGTCCCAACATGCACCGCGCGGGGGTCACGTGACCCCCCGCGACATGTCCCAACATGCACCGCACGTGGCCTCGGGGGGGGGGGTCACGTGACCCCCCGACATGTCTCAACATGTCGGGAGGGGGGTCACGTGACCCCCGCGACATGTCCCGACATGCACCGCGCGGTTACGCCGACGCCGACGGCGACGCCGCTCAAGCCGGAAACGGGCGCCTAAGAGCTGCGTTCTAAAAAATAGATGCTGAGTCATATAGGTTAATCTAGCTTTCTTTTACTGTTTCATTCAAATTAGGTAACGCAATTTATTTTTTACCTGAAAATAAAAATGGATTTTACGAATGATAAAAAGCTAGATACTCAGTTCACTGTTGAAATAGTGCCTATGACCGAAGAAACACGGAAAATATATTTTCAGTTTTGCGGTTCAAACCGGTTCGAACCGGATCAAACCGGTTCGAACCGTTATTTTTAGCTCCCCGGAACTGAACCGGAGCTGAACCGAAATCTGTGAACCTGAACCGGAACCGAACCGATAAAAAATTTCGGTTCGACACCTAGCAAAGCAAACCAAGCTCTCATGGCAATGAGCTTTGTGCCTGCGCACGTCCATCGAGCGAGCCTGATGCGTAGATACGTTTCCTTCGTGCAACTGGGTAGGGAAGCTAAAGCGCGTTTTCTGACTCGGCCCGCGCTATTGCGTTAAGTTACGCGTCTTTCATTCCTTCTGCACTTCGGTTATCTCGAAGTGCAGAAGCCACGCTCAAAGAGATCTTCGCATTCGCATGAATGGCACGTAACATGAGACATCTGCCAGCAAAGAAAACTATCCCTTAGAGCAAACGTGGCGTGTATTATGTGTTGTTGCTTGAAAGAAAAGGGAACACAGATGTGAGCTAAGAAATATGTGAAGCCGTACATTTACGGACTCTGCCGTTATGTCGCCTCTACGGCGTTTTGCCCGTGCGCGCCTCTCACAGCGGTTTCCAGTTCTGAAAAAGTCCGTTGACTTACGGGTTTTTTTACAGTGTAGAATGTTCCAGGGCTGAAAGCGTGCCAGGTTGTTCGTTTGTCGTAATAGGCTACATGATAATGCGTTGGTGGCGATTACGCTCAAGAGCGTGAACCAACCCTTACCTCATCCACCCTACTCGCCAAGTTTAGCACCGCCAGAGGGTTTCACCTGTTCCCTGCAGCTCTTTTTTTTTTGTTCGCGGATTGGCAGCATTGAACCATTGATTGTAGAATTGCGTCACACTGAGGGGGAACTACGCAAAGAAGTCCTCAAGTTTAATTTCGTTTCGTTTGGCAGGGGCAATACCTTCACAATGCAGATTACTACACAAGCGTCCGTCCTTTGTGCGTTCTATTAGAGTAGTTTTTCTGGAATGTTTATTCAAACTAGCCGCCACAGTGTTGTAACCGTTGGGGAAAAAAGCAACCAAATACGTTACTCGTTACTTGAAATCAAAAGGGAAGTGTTACTGACCTACATTATCTCAAAATAAAAGGAACGCGTTACCGCAATCAATAAAAAGGAACGCAGGTTTCTCTTGTGTCCCTTTTATTTATTAATTAACACGGCTAATGCTTGACTGTACAGGTATGCACAGGCGCCATATTTAAAGGAACATTGTGTTCATGCAGGAACTGAAGCTAATTTATCTGTTTTACGGTCTCACCGAAATACTCATGAACGAAACGTAAAGAAAAACGTAAAATATCTCGAAAATTCGCATGCCTTGGCGCTTAACAACACGAAAGAAATTGAAGACTAATTTTCTTAAGTCTTGTGAAGAAGTAACGAGTAACGCAATACCGTTACCCGTTATAAAGTAATGCCGTTACTCCGTAACGCGTTACCACCAATACTGGCCGACACAAGCTGTTTCAATGTTATCTGCCCGGTCATGATTCATCATGGTAACGGCTGACGCCATTTTCTATGAAGTGTTTCATTAGAAAAGACTCGTTCTTGCCAGTTGAAAGAAATCGTAATCTCTAGTGCTGAAAAAAACGAATCAAATGCTCCACACAGAAACCAACTGCTCCTGTGCGTTGCGCCGAAGCAGTTCTCCCAACATGCTAATGGCGATGCATCGACTGTTTCATATCCCGCAGTGGCACTATTACTTTCGATGACCTGATGACTTTGGCGACGGCGGAAGGCCACGTCACCATGAACGCCGTGTCTGCCGAAACGCAGTTCGACCAAGACGCTTTCATCCAGTTTTCCTCGGTAAGTGCTTAAAATCTCAGAACCGTTTTTAAACTTTACAATACCGGCATCGCACCATAATAGCGATGTTTTTAAAGAAAACCAGTCATGGTTAGCAATGAAGCAGAGCAGCATGCGGAGGCCTCACCCTGACACTCGAAACAGTCCCGCAGCCAGTAAGAACCGCCGGTCGCTCACAGAGGCTTCCGAGATTTTGAGCAACATGCTTACAGGTTTTATAAGTTCGCCCTCCCAAAAAATTCTGGAAACATCGCGATTGTTGCAGATTGCACCACGCACCACGGTGAATTATAGAGGCGGCTCAGATGCACGCTTGGACCTACTCAGTCGCTTCGCATATGCAGAAGTGGCAGGACTAATTCTCCTTGCAATATACACTAAGAAATCAAAACCT
This sequence comes from Ixodes ricinus, assembly GCA_037355805.1. NCBI lineage: Eukaryota > Metazoa > Arthropoda > Arachnida > Ixodida > Ixodidae > Ixodes > Ixodes ricinus. Next base: position 12,225 of record JAZHYW010000619.1, on the reverse strand, counting down.
TTATTTAAATCAAGGTCGACACATATTAAGCGTTGTAGCCCTGCTTCTTTATCATTGTTATATTTATTTATTTATTTTGAACATACTATCAGTCCCTATACGGAACCAAGATACGGGTGGGATACAATGAACAGCCCAACAATCACAGTATGCGCTGTCCTGCACGCGACACGATCACAAGAGAAACAGTAGCACAATAAAAGAAACGACAGTAAAATAATAGTAACCCAACAAACAGCCTGAGGCGTGACCGAGCGTTAAGAAATAAGCGATGCGAGACTCCAACCGGCAGCGTGCAGCAACAACACTTTCTGGCAACTGATTCTTTTTCTGTACGTGGGTACTTTTTTATGCACCGCGCATCGGAGTGCCGTAATGCGTCAAGCAGGCACAGAGGATGCCACCTTTTGTCAAAATAGTCCATTGAAATCAGGCAGATTATATAATCAACTTGAATGCTTCGCAAACGCAGATATAAAAGCTTTAGGTTTGTGTTTATTTTACTGAATGAGCAGTTGAGCACTCAATGCCATCTTCACGTCCCTTACGAAAATAAATTTGAGTGCCTTCGTCTATTTTCGGTGGGCCCTGCATAGCAGAATCGCTCTTTTAAAACCCATGCCCTAAGGTGGTCACATTACATCAATATGAGATCATATAAATTTTAATGACCTCAATCTTACGTTTGGTTTGCCTTACTGCATATCTGATCCTGAGGAGCAACAACACCTGAGTATCGAGTTTTAACTAAGAAAAAATGCATTGATTTTAACCTGAGACATGGTAAAAATCAAAGTGCCGATTCTGACTTGGCTGACAGCCACCGAGTACCCGCGCACCGCCTCTGCCATGGATTATCCTTGCGTCACGCGGATGGTGCGCCTGGTTTAACGCTCTTGACCATTGCGCGGTAGAAATATGGCCGGGGGGTTTGAGCGTTGGCCAGCCTGGCCGGCCAGGATCATTGGAGTCGCCCGGCGCCCGCAATTTATGCGGGTACATGAGGCCTGACTTTCCGGCTGTTAGAAACATATATGACACTTTTATGATCCTGCAACCATAGCAAGCATATTTTAGTCATTATGAATACAGGGATATTCAGATAAGGCTCTCAAAAATCCCTAAAAAGGCGGTGGCTGACTGAAAATTAAAAATAACTCCGGGTACGACTTGAAAGCCACGGCTGACGTCAAGGATCGCCAAATATATAGTAATCAGTTTTGCGGAGTTGCCACTCCGGAGTTGGAATGATTCTGGAATCATTCCTCACTTTCACGACCCGGATTGGGAATGGAATGGCGGCAACGGTGAGGGGAATGGAATGAGAGTGGAATTAGATGCCTTTGGCCCGGAATGGAATGGAAATGGAATAAACCCGGTTCTTTATTATTATTTTTTTTCTTGGGGGGGGGGGGGGGGGGGGGGTGGTTGCGTTCAGCTAAGCCGGAGCAAGTCAGCGAGTCAGTTGCTCAGAAATAAAATGAGCAGCGGGAAACTACTAGCCCGTGTGGAGCCCTAAGTGACTACGCAAAAAAAAGCGATACAAAAGACAAGCGTCAAAGCAAAGAGCAGAGGAGGAGAGGGGGGGGGTATCGGTGGCGCCTTTCGCGGACGCGCAGACGACGGGCTTCACTTGTGTTATACGAGAGCGAAACAAGAAACCAAGCACCAGGAAAAAGAAACGAACAGAGCGGCATGAAACTGCAATGCACGGTCCACATCGTCCTCCTTGCCTTGCTTTTTTTTCTTTTTTTTTTTGCTTTTGTGTCGGCATGGAGATTGCATGCACGCGCGCACAGACTGATGGCGAATTCAACAGGGCGTTTTGGAGCGCGCCGGGATCGACCTTTCTGGAGCGAGCCTATTTCACTGGGCGATCGGGATCGAGACGGACGTGTTCCATTGGTCGTTTAGGATTAGCTCCCGCTCCAGATCTAGATCTGGATCCGAGAAAAGTCGCTCCGACGATTTCGGCGGATTCAAGCGGAAGCTAGCCGGGCCAGCCCTCGGCGCACACACGTGACTTCCTTCTCGCGGGGCATCTCGCCTGATCTCGCCCATCTCGCCTCAGAAGAATTCGTAATGGCCGCTTGCTTACCCCTTGTCTCGGCAGCCGGTTCGTTTTCCAAGAAGGAGAAGGTTTCGCTGCGCTACGGGCATTCCGGCAATCTTTGCTAGAAGCTCCTGAGTCATTCCTGCCGCTCGTGCGTTGAACACGTGTAAGC
>JAZHYW010000619.1:0-7500 GCA_037355805.1 Ixodes ricinus | reverse complement strand
ATTAAATAATTTTGTATTCAGTTCCATAGAGAGGTCACCGAATGGTAGCTCAAAGCAACATTATAAGGAGTGCGCGTGATACAGCACGAATTTACGATAGTAGTAGTTTTTATTGCAGGTAAAAAATAAAAACTACGCTGAAGATCTTCACTGCCATACTCACACAAGCGTATGCGAGGCACACAAGCGTAAGGGAAATGACCGGCCTGTCGCCGCGGTCCAAGTACGCGAAATATGACGTATTCAAAGCAAAACAAATAAAAAACTCCATTCTGCCCAAGGTAAACCATTTAACTTTTATTATCTTAATAATAATACTGACAAATAAATTCAGTACTTGGCATATATACTCTTCGGCAAATTTAGAGAAAAGGCCCGAATAAAGGTCAGCGACATTTTAATGATCTCCTCCTGGTAGTAAGGTCACATAGCTCAGCGCGCTTTTGAATTTCATGCTTACTCGCAATACAATATGACAAGTGCTCATAAACGTGGTTGCTTGCAGTATTTGATACAAATAAAAGAGCTTATCCCGCAGCGCCAACCCGTTCTGTTGGGAAGCGAGCAAGCGAGACAGTTAAACTTCCCAACAGGTCCAGGTTAGCAGTCAATAGCCCGCTTTTATGCTTTCGATTACATCTCGAAAATGTTTCTCAAAAATATGAAAGTAGCGTGATTATAATGATACAGCGTAAAGTAAGCGAGCGTTCACTCTTTGCTTCCTAGCACCGTTGCCTTTATCATTCATGTGCGAAACCAAGTAGTTACATCGCCTAGCTCTTATGCACTTTGCATGAGCTTTCAATCAGGTTGTAAAACACCTACTTCAGCGAGAACAAAAAAAAAAGCGCAAAACGGTGCATTTGAGTGATGTTGACTGGACCTCGCCGTTGCTCTGCGCGAGCGAAGCTAGGATGCAAGCCAACATCAAGCTCCCGAAAAATCACATAAAATAATATATGCTCGCGGATGTTACATACAAATATCATGAGCCCTTCATGCCATCGTGGAAAGTGTCATATTTTAAGGAAAAGGTTAGGAGCCCTGTAAAGACACACAACACTAACGCGCGGGTGCTCTTTTTAGGAGCCTGAATAACACAGGAAAGCGCTACGGCTATTCAAACGTTGGCAATAATACTCTTAACTTGAAAAGAAAAAGACAATACGATCCGAATCTTTGAATCTGTTGTTTTTAATTTTATTTCCTCGTTGAATACGTGGCGGAACAGAGCAGTCGCGCGGTCGGCGCGCGGCGCTTTCACACGCCGCAAACGGCCACAGCGCTCTGCCAGTCGCCTCAAAGATGGCGTCGGAAGGAAGGTAGGCGCCTGCGTCCGACAGATGGCGGGCGAATCTGAATAAGCTCTATCGATCTTTTTTTTTTTTTGTGAAGGTCGTAAAATGCTGCCCCTTTCTTCTATCTTCCTAAAAAAAAGTTGATTTAGTAGATTTCGGTGCTTAGCAAGTTTCTCGTGATGTGTATGTGTTTATTTACACTACTCGAAATGTAATTAGTAACATTTAGTTACTTATTTAGCTAATTAGTACGCTTTTGCAATCCTGGACGTTCGTCGTGTATAAAATTTTGTTCCCGTTCTTTTTTTTTTTTTTTTGACGTCAACCATCCGATTTTTATGGATCTTTAGAAGCCTTCCTTCACTGGAACACGCGTGCAGGTATATAGATGCACATACACAGAGTGATATGTCTTCATGGAAACAAAATTTAAAAAAAACTCCAAACAGTTGAGCGGATGCTGTCTCCGCTAGGTGTTTGTCGAGTTCAACGGAGATTATAGGAGGAATACTTGAAATATTCTGTTAAGTAATTACTAAAATAAGTAAAATATATTTTAGTTCAATAACAATAAGCACGTGGGTTCAATTAGAAATTTGCTAAGCGTAATCAAAAGCCACGAAATCAGTCAATTTTAGAACGGCTTTAAGCACGTGGAAGCACGCCGGGGGGCGGGGGGAGGGGGAAGGGGGTCACCACCGATATCATATGTGCTGCATGGATTAAACCTAGCGGTGGGTAATCGCGGATGATTAGATTCTTCTCAGAGTTTCCCCACCGCTAGCTTTGCGCCAGCTGCTCGAGTGGTAACTTTGGTGCACCCCGCGTTTCCCGCGTGCTTCAAGTGGATCTAAAATGGTCTGATTTAGTGGTTTTTCGGTGATGCTCAGCAAGTTTTTAATTGAAACTCATATGTTTGCTCTAACCTATTATAGGAGCGCTTATCCGCTCCTATAATTTCGGCCGTTCTCGACAAACACCAGGCGAAGACGGAATTCATCCTTCGCTGCTATTTAAGGTAAGGCGTGAGGGAATGTAAATTTATTTCTTTATAACGACATCACCGCATGTCTTCTTATACTGATAAACACTGGCAAATTATCCAATGTTTTTTTTTTTTATTGAACGTAGGGGTACAACGGGGCAGCCCAAACCAGCGCGACTGTCTCACTTCAACGTTGTCAACAACGCCAACATTGTGGGCCGCTTTGTTGGATTCCATGAACAGGTATCATACTTATTTTTTTATTTTTTTACGACCACAACTAGAGCTTATTCAGGCCAACAATTGTATATTTTGACATTAAGTTTACAATATGTAGTCAAGGATATAACCGATTTAGGGGAAATCATATTGTCGGGTGTTTCGTCAAATAATGGAAATAGAATTAACCCCCCCCTGCCAGTTTAAGAGTTTAACGTGGTGACATCCCCTGTCATTTTGGGGCCCTGGCTTCATATCTGCAGGGTGAGCTGCAATAAAGAGGAGCGTATGAACCACAACGTTTGTAGTCCCGGTGGTGATAGAAATAGTGTTCGTTTTATCGTTCACTTAAAAGGAACGTTATTTGCCGTCGGTACGAGTGAGGGAATCCTCGATGTCTTCAGTGGCGATTCAGAAAACGCCTTCCCACAAATGGATTTCAGGAGTACCGTGTTCATGGGTGTTGATGACATAAAGTAGTCAATACTCATGAACGTACGAGATATTAAACGAGACAGATCACATAACGTCATCTGTCTCATTACAATATCTGACGTCTGCTGCGCTTTCGTTTGACGCCATGTACCACCATAATGCCACGCGTCAAAAATGTAATCGAGGTGTTGTCTCGGGTTCTTGTTCTCTTGTAACATAATATCAACATAACGTCGAGTACTTCACTTGCCGTATAATAATGGCCAGGGTGCGGCGGTATCGACTACCACATATTCACGCCTCGAGAAATTTGTGCTTGCCAAAGCGAACGTAGTTTCGCAAGAAGTAGCTTTATGCTTTTTTTTCTTTCAGAGTTCAGGACCGAGGTCATAAAATGGCTAAATATAGAGCAAGGAACGGTGACTCGCAGGATTGAACCCCGAGCATTGCGTGAGCACTGAATGTGGGCTTGTGATAATCGATAGCTTGAGTAGCATTCGGTTAGTGGCCCGTGTCAAGTCGTCAAGAATGACGACAGCGGCTCGAACCCTAGCAATGTCCGGAACTACGCGTGTGCCCTGTACTTTGCCAACCTCAGTGCGTAGCCATGATCAACATTAGCGGCATATAGGCGGCCCCTGACCACGTGGCCGCCTGTTCTGGTGTCGAGCTGAGGGGTGGACGCCGTTCATTTTTCTTTAATTTTTCCAGCTATGTTTATTGCGTGGGAAGAAAAAACAGAAGAGCGTTTCCTTGTGTCATAACGTCAGGGATACGTTCTAAACGGTATTCAAGCAAAGTAAAAACAAATTGTTGCACCACCCTTTCAGGATAAGTTTTTTTTGTTTTTCTTTATTAATTGACTAGTTTAATGGGGTCAATAAAGCCACCATTGTTTCCTATAAGTGAGAACGGCAGGGCAAAGATTTCAAACGCCTGGCCTCCAGAACGCGGCCCATGCCTTCCGTCATGCTTTGACCGCGCCTTCTATGTGCGCGAGACGCCGAAGCATTGTCAAGGTTAGAAGAGGCTCGCGCTGGACGCGGGACAACTTGAAGCTCCTCCCTCTCACCTTGTCGGAAACTACTGAGAAATTCGCTGACTTTTGAGACCTAGTCAAGAATGCACAATGTTCAATAAAACAACCACAGCAAGTATGTAGCATTTTTATTGACACTGGCTACAGAGAGTCAACTCAACATTTCCAACACAAAGTAAACAGGACGTCTGCAGTCTTTCTGATGACACTGGCCACAGGAAGTTAGCAAACACAAATAATCAACGTAAAGTTAATTTAAAGTCCACAACTTTTTTTTCTTGACGCAGGCTGACAAAAAACATTAAAAAACGTTCTAGTACAAAGTCAACAAACGTTTTTCTGACCATGTCAACAGGATTTAAAACTGAAAAAAAAAGTAATCAGAGTCAACAAGAATTCAACGTGTTTTGAATAAATAGTCAAAAATAATTTTTATGGGATATCTATGCGTGTGTGCGTGAATGTATACGCTCCATTAATTAGTGTTTATAGAGTTCCTCTTTGCCAATGATGCTACATGTTCCGCCTCATCTTAGCTACGGCTCTTCAGGGGAGTGTCACGCCGTCACGCGCGAGGGACTGGTATCGACGTCAAATAGAGGAAAAATAAGCAATATTATTGTTAAAAGGTGCCTGTCAATGAGTTAAAATGTTGAGCTTTCAAGCTTCAAACGTGCACGGCGGTACTGAGCATTTTTCTGTGAAATAATATGGAAACTTTGTCCTCCGCTGAGTTACGAAAGAGGGCAGAAATTCGAGCTCCGCACTCCGCCAAGATACACTCCAGATTCCTTGGACGTTAGCCATTCGATATATAAAAAGCATGAGTCGACAGGGCGGGAGAACCGAAGGAGCCATAAGCCTAATAACTGATTTGATTACTTTTAATATCAGGAGAGCCACGTTCACATAAGTAGGGTAAGCTGGGGTAAAATGAGACGCGGGGCCAAATGGGACAGTTTGTTTTGCGCCATCTCTTCCCTAGACTGGCAGTTGGAGTACGTTCAAACTTCACCGAGAGACGCTATGATTCTTACACTTTGCGTGTGTAAAAATCAGAGCTGTCGGCAAGAGTGTTCCGGAAAAACGAAATGCAGAGTTGAGGTTGATGTGCTTACCCCCCACCAAAAAGGCGCAAAATTCAGCGCGAGGTTTTGTTTCGATACGTGCATCCCGGTTGGCGTCGATTATTCTGCCAAGGTAAGCTTTAACTTTATTGGCATGCTTTCTTAGCTCCATGAAGACCAAATTTCAGCGTTTTGTGATTGCTTTTGGTGGCAAAATAATTTTTTTAAATAACGGGATACGCGCGGGGCAAAACGCGACAATCTGGCATTCTATGATGCGCATTTTAATAACGCACGAGTCACCTGGTTGTTCCTGAGTTATAATCGTTATCTCCCGCTGTTTAAGATGGTCTGAACCTATAAAAGAGAAACTATCAGGGCTTCATAGCGCGAATGTGACAGGAACAAAGCTCTTGAAAATGTCAAGCCGCAGCGTCACTCCCTTAGCACCGCTGCCACACTTAGGGTACTAAAGGATGCGCTTCACAGGCATGCTAAGCGATTCGGGAAACAATAAAAACAACGGCTCAACAAAAACAAAAAAATAGACGCTGGGTTATTGAAGGTGCGTTCATTCAGATATATCAAGTTTCAAGAAATTTTCTTCTGTACCTAAGGTAGGATATGAAAAGGGAAGCAGCAGGTCGGAGAGCAGCATTGTTCCAACGTCATTTCCTCAAAAGGGGAAGCTGATGTTTTCAAAAGAAACCGAGGACCAGCGTCCACTTTCTTTCCCCTCCCAACACCCCCACCCCCCCCCCACCAAAAAAAAAAAAAAAAAAACGAAATTGAGGAGAAAGGTTACTATGTGTACGAGCGTTCGGCGGACCGTGCGATACACTCCACACCATGCATTCGCAGCGCCTGGTGTTCAAAGCTTTGTAGTCAAGCAGCCCCTCATTCAGTATGTATCAAGTGCATGGAATGCAAGGAGTAGGCTCATGAAGAGTGTGTTGGAGCTGACACAATGTGTTTTAAGTGTTTTATTTTAAAAACAGAACGTATATCCGGTTTTCTATGTGTGTCTCATGGTAGCCCACTACATTGTCTCATTTCGCCCCGCTGGGTGAGTCAAAACGAGACATTCTGTGACTTTCAGATATTGCAGTTTTGTTAAATGTTCCGCTTGCTCCAGTTAAGTACTTTTTACTGAGCATAGAGTCAAACATCTAAAAAAATCTTCGTGCTGTGTTTTTTTTTTAATATTAAAGCAAAAATTAAAAAATACAAAAGAAAGGAAAATATTTTTTCTCATTTTGCCCAACCTACCTTATCACGTTATTTTGTTACATGTATGCTTTGTCTTGAAGGGTAACAATAGATAACACGGGGCGCTAGACGATAGATAGCTAAGCTGTTCCCTGCGTCAGTAGTTCACATCAAAAAACAAGTTACTTGCGTCTGTATTTCACATCAAATACAAGGAAACTATAAAGATTCTAATATTAGCTTACTGGTTGGGCACACGCAATCTTAGTTCCCGCTTTCCAAACGACGTCGGAGTGATAATATTCCAGGGTTATACTACCAAGGAATAAAGAAAAAGACAAATGTACCAGAACGCTCATGTTTTGAAACTTTTCATCCACTATTACTAGCTGCAAACGCTGCACAATCTAGAAGTGGAGAAGCATGACCTTATTCAATACTCAGAACAAAAGGGGTGGCAACAAGATTTCAAGTCAAGCCACATTCTTATCACCCAACGCAAACCGCCATGATCGGAAGCGTAGTGATTGTCTTGTCGTCTCCTCCCTCGTCCTTAATATTTCGCTCTAATCTTTTTACGATATTAAAGCAACTAGGCCACAAACTTATTTCGTTAAGTTGCTGAAGTGTGACAAAATCCTACCATTTTACGTTCCTTAAACACTTCCACAGAGCTCGTCCTGCTCAGTTAAAAAATTGCCGGCCTGGGGAGCTTTGCATTTAACTACTAAGAATATCTGTGCCGAGAATGACTCTCGTCGAATTAAGTACAAACAATGCCCGAGTGTTTTAAATACAGACAACTGATCTCTTTAACAATCGGCAAAAATGTGTGACGTCACACAAACGAAGCCCTTAGCGGCGCCTTACACTCATAGCATAACTAAAGAGAAAGTCTTTACACTCATGTGCGAGTATTCAATTTTGCGTTGGAACTTGTTCTGGAGCACCAAGGTTATGAAAAGACTAAGCTTCATTGCGTTTACTTTGTGATTTCAAAAGATCAAACAGACTAGTGCCAGTGTTATACACCTGCTAACATTCCTAAACTTATTCCGTTCAGTACACTTCTTATGGTTTCAGTAAGCACAAACGCTTTGAAGCAAGTTTTCACTGGTACAAATTCGACCACTTTTCTTCATATGCGAGGCTCAGGAAGTTAAGTGGTGTAGTGTTGGTTCCCGTGAGATAGGCGATACAAATTTCGCTGGTTTACGAAAGTACATCCTCCTTGTTTGAATGGCCATA
>JAZHYW010000618.1:0-11506 GCA_037355805.1 Ixodes ricinus | reverse complement strand
CCGAGAGACGCACGAGGATATGAGCAACAACGAAGCGGCTGCGTTGGATGGGACTAACCAGTCGGGAGGGGAATACAGGATGTCCCTCCCGGCTTTCCCGTCGAGCAAGACGGGCAAGCGACTTGCAACCACCGTCTTCCTGCACGGCGACCCTAGGGTCAAACCTTACAAGATAGGAGACTTTGCCAGATCTCTGGACGCCGCAATCGGGATGAGGAATGTGGCGGCCAGGGCGACGCTCTACCACATAGCCTGGGACTGTACAAGAAGACCGACGGAGGCCTCGCAAGAGAAATGTCTCCCACCGGAGATCAAGACGGCCATCCAGGCCAAAGATTACGATCAGCAAATTCAGGCTGTCCAGAAAATCCAAGCGCTGCTCAAGAGGCAGGTTTGTGCAGAACCGTCTCAACACAACGCAAGGATGACGTGAAGCCGCGTCTACTAGTGCAGTCTAGTACTTCTGGCACACTAAAGATGTTTTCCAACCAACCAACGACGTGGAAACAAGGGATCGTCTCACTTCTCTCGGGGAACTGACTGTGAAGGAGAGGAGATGCGTCATCGTCGACCCAAATGTGACCGAGGCATCGTTTCGGGTAGACTGGCTACCAACCTACGCGAACGACGAAAAGGTGAGCGCCGTTTTCCGATCCATCGGCAGGATCAAAGACATTCGACAAGAGATGTGGTGGGCGCCGGGTGGCGAGTACGAGATTGAAACTTCTACCAGGATTGTTACTCTCTCGCTTCGCGACGGGCTGACCAGGGATGAGCTGCCGCACCAGGCGACGGTTCCGGATACCCGGTCCTTGTGTCAGTGGCTGGCCGGCCGCCTCTTTGCCTGCGCTGCAGGCAGGTGGGCCACATCGGACGACAATGCAAGGGTCCTTGGTGTAGGCTGTGCCGGGAAGTCGGACACACGGAGGACGAATGTGCTCCAACCTACGCATCCAGGGCAAGAAAGCAGGTGACCACCGCCGGCAAACATCCAACTAATGGACCACGATGAGACGGAAGAGACCAACGAGACAAACCCGATGGTGGTGACGGCGGCGATCGCGGTAGAGCCGACAGTGCCCGCAGAAACGGTGGTGGGTCCCGGGGCCGTTGCCGAGAAGTCGGAGCCACAGGTTCGTGGCAAATCGTAGGCTGGTGAAAAGGGAAACCCGACACACCGAAAGCCAATGCTTCGGAGGACACGGCCACTCCGACGCAGTCAGCAGCGGAGGAGACCGCTTCGCCAGCGGCGGCAGCCGCTCCGATGGTTAGCTCCAAGCTTGGTCCTACACCAAAAACCTGTTCCAAGGAAACGAGGGGGCGGATCAGGAAAAGCTTCAGGCAACAAGGGACCAAGGACGAATAGGCGGTCGAGCATCGGCTCCCTCTCGTACTCGTTTTCCGGTTTCTTCGTACTGACGTGCCGTCGATGGCGATTAGGGAAGACCGGTCCCGGTTTGCTTGGTGAGCGTCATGTCTCGGTCTCCGTCCAGCAATTTGTTTTTACTTTAATCTTTATTTGCTTGCTGCTTTTTTTTTTGCTTTATTTCTTAGTGCGCGATGTTCTTGTTTGTCAGAGCCTACCTTTTCACATGTCTGCCATTCACAATCGATGTATTTGAAACCGGAATCGAGGAAATGTCCTTTTGCCATTATAACATGAACAAAAAAGAGCATCCACTCCCCAACGAAGTAGGCAAAAATTCAGCGCCCGCTCTTCTACTCCCTTTATCTGTTTCATTTAAACATTCAATCAGCAAGGAACAAGTTTGATCAGTTCAATATTTTTAGACGATTTTGGTTTCTCTTTTGATTTCCTTATGTTAACCGAGGCGTGGTGCCGTTCTGATGAGACGATGGACCCTTTGGATGGATACACCGTTTATGACTTAAATCAATGTTTAAAGCGCGGGGGTGGTGTTTGTATTTACGCAAAAACTGCTTTCGAATGTACGGTCATAGATCAGTTGACTACTGTTACAAGTGATATTGATATTCTGACATTAGAAAGATAAAAATTTGTATTATCTGTTTTGTATCGTCCACCGAATGGTAATATGGACTTGTTTTGGAATTCATCGAAAAACTCTTTACGTTCATTGGTGAAAACTATGTCGCTTTCTACTTGGGCGGATGTTTTAATATAGACATGATGATGATAAAACCATGATGATGATAAAACTTTACTGCAGAAACTGTACCTTTGTGGCATCAGGGGTGTTTCCCTGAACCTAATCGAAAGCTATTAGCAAGACCGTTTTCAATATGTTGATATTGACGGGGAGCGTTCAAACATGCGCCAAAGAAAGGCATGTGTGCCGCAAGGGAGTATTCTTGGGCCCCTTCTCTTCAATCGTTTTAAGAATAACATAGTGAACTTAGATAATGGCGTCAACTACATAATATACGCAGATTATACAAATTTATTTTCTCTGGAACTAGCACTGACGTCATAATAGGAAGAGCTAATCAATTCTTGCAGGGTCTAAACGTTTGGACCACCGAAAATTTATTAACAATAAATGTTGCAAAAACTAAGGCAATTATTTTTCGCGCAAAAAATACAAGCTCTACCAGCAGCCTGCCGGGAGGGCTCTCTTTTGGCTCACGAGATGTGGAAATTGTGAAAAATGCTAAGGTGCTTGGCGTAACCTTTAATGAACTTATGCTGTGGGATGACACAGCGCAGGACACATCCATAAATCTCTCAAAGGTTGTAGGCGTTTTATATAAACACCGTAATATCTTGCAATCCTCGGCAATGCTGCTTATATATCACGCCCTGTTCTGCTCATATTTCGACTATTGTTTCCTGGTTTGGGGTACAACTACGAAAACGAACGTTCAGAGACTTTTTATAATGCAAAAGAGGGCAATACGAATAATATGTAATGTAGCGTATGATCACTCCACTAAATCTTTGTTTAAAAAGCTTGACACGTTAAAAATAACGAATTACTATAGTTACAAGCTTTTGATGTCGAATAAGAGATCATTAAACAACCTTGTTAGTGTGCTTAATTCAGCTACACTTTTGGAGTCGCGGGACTCAACATACAGCACTCGTCATTCTCGAAACTGGGCCGCACAGCGCTCCAGAACCATTTATGGTGACCAGAGACTGGCTTTTACTCTCCCAAGAATTTTAAACAACTTTGAAGCAAAGGGAATTTCCGTGGCAAACACAAGCAGAAATAAAATTCGTGACCTATTTGAGTGATCTATTGAATAGGTGTTGTCATTTTTTGAAGGTGCTGTCATGCTTTGAAGGTGCAGAGGCAGTTGCGTATATATTTTTGAAAGTCAATGTGCATTGTAGTGTCCTCATTACTAAACTTTCGGAGCAAGCGTGTGCTACTCGGTATTATGTTTACCTTGTGTAACCCTTCGCACTGTATATAATTGGCACCACTGTCCTGTGTAAGCACTAGATTACCTGTCTTTATATATATTACATTGTTCTGTCACTCATATGTTGTGTTTCTTCTGCGGATGTAAAGGGGAGGCGGGGGCTTCGTCAAGTAGCGACATGCTGCTTTTTTCCCTGCCTTCCCCTCTCAGATGGAGAGGAAATAAAATTGATTGATTGATTGTTTGTCCGTGACCTATGCATAGAGTGCTTTTCTCCGTAATTTATCGAGGCTAACTTTTCACGTGATATGATATCGCGTGCCCAATACGCGACTTTGGTTTTCCTGCTAGATTTATCAAGAAAATTGACGTCACCTGGCCTACTTATAAGTTCAGTTTACCAGCTACCCGTCATTTCCCCATACTTTATCGACACAAGCTGACCCGACGGGTAAAGTATTAGAGTCAATAGCGTGAAGAGAAGTCGGTAGATCAATGGGTTGAAGAGGATTGCGGAGACCTGGAGACACAGCTCGAAGAGAAAATCATGGTGGTTACTAGGGCTAAAATAATAACGTTTCACGTAGCGACCTCAATTGCAGGAAACTTGACGAAACATTTTGGCAGTTCTTCGTACCGTAATCTCGCATGTGTGTTGATGTTTCGAGCTTCTTTTCGGCACGTTTAATCGGGTTTGCGCGTCTGTTACTTTTAGTCCTGCGCTTTTGGTTGATGCTCTTTTTTTACCAATACCGCCGAAGATCCGCTCTTACGATGGGGACGGGAAGCGCAAAGAAAAAGGAGAACAACATACATGGTGAGTCGGAGTGGGACGTCAGTTCGTCATCGGCTTCAGTCCTTGCCCTCATGAACCACGCGTGTCCACCAACCTCAAACTTGTGACAGAGGGTTTGGCACCTTGAACGGGGGGGGGGGGCAGGGCACCGGCAGCCGGCGGCAGCGTGAGATCACCCACCCTCAGGGCATGGTTTCCGTATGCACGGGGCTCGTCGCTACCCCATTACTACTTGTACTTTCTTGGGTGAGCGACGACACCATAATGAAAGATCTGGACCGCGCGGCGTAAGTTGTAATAGAAACCATCCTGGACAGTGTGTATTAAATGCCGCAGCTCCCAGCTGCAGAATCTTTCGAGCCGCCTGGTGCATGGGTACGCCTCGCACGAAAAGAATCAGCAACGACTGCCTCCGACTGCAACCTACTAAAATTGTTCTCTTCCCAGTCGTGATGTCGACAAGAAAGAAGAAAGCATTCCGTTTAGAATATCTAAACGCAAAGTATCCTGTACACATTTTTGGATTTGTAAACCAGGCTTCTCAATCTTGACGCTCATGCGACACTCCAAACTAAAACCTGGCTGCGATCAGAAATAAATGATAATGAACCTATTCCACCAAAGGATAAAATCTGTGGAAGCGACAGGAAATCTTGATAGAGAGGTGTAGCGATTGTTTAAAAGGCTGGCATGTTTAGAATACCGGGGCGATGCATTCCCATCCCCGAAATATTATGGCGCAAAATTGACTCTTATAAGTCATTTTCGCGTGTGCGTGTTGTTTTCTAAGAACTCCCTTTTCATGAGATCCGACTTCAGTCGTGTGAACGCGCATTACACACACAGCAAAAAAGTACACCCCTGGGCGTGTAAGCCGTTGTCCCAGGGCGGACTCCCAAATGGTGTTCGTTTTACACGCGAGGCTCGGTGTATTTCGTTTGCACCCGAGTCCTGGTGTAAAATGAACATCTTTTGAACGTGTACTTCGTTCCGCGATCACACGTTTAGGGGTGTCTTTTTACAATGGCGGCCGTCTGACGTGAGATGAGATCTACGAGCGAGGCCCAGCGCTTTACACGGCTTTTCGCCGCAGCGAAAGCGTAGTTTGCCCGTGTTCATTCGTAATCATCTATACGCGCTAAACCACCGCAGGCATTCACCCCCAAGCGCTGACGCCGTATTCATTACGGCGATTACGCGACAGTGGGAGCGGCCATCGACAACATCCAGCAGCGTGTTTCCCCATCGAGCAGGTCCCGTTCGCGTGGCGGTTCAGCCAATCGCCGAGGCCTCATGCCGGTTGCATTTTCACCGACAGCGGGTAATTTCAACAGGGGGAATTTTTCGCGACCACAGACATGGACTTTATTAAAAAAGCCCGTTCGCGGTGAGCGACGACGGATCGCTCCGACACCGACCCGACCCGACCGGCGTTTCCGACGTCCCGCTCACCCCTTTACCGCGAGCAAAGTTGTACGCGAAGTTTCGACGTATCCACTCATATGTCGTTTGTGCGCGAAATTTGCGGCTTTCCGGGTACGAATCGGCGACTGAAACAGCCAGCGAACGACGACGAACTGAACGCCAGCGCCATTTAAACACGCGGTTACTTTTGTGCTAGACTGTAGCTATAGTGGTGTGGTTCCCTACACACTAAATGGACTATGTACGAACAAAAGGCCAATAAAACTGGGCTGCTACTTGCGTCACCTGGTGAGTATGCGGAAAACTACAAAAATAAAAGAGATTTCGGCATTTCTGAAAGTGTCACGCTCGAGCAGACGGCAGCATTCCAAGACATACATCACAGGACATACCACGATATCAATATACACGCATACACAGGCACAAACAACGCACAGAAGCAGTAACAACCCGACACGCCTAGTCAATTCCGGCAGTGACCCGCTCTGTATATAAAGCAGACTTTTTCGTTTCAGACGAAGGTCAGTGACCCCCACCGTATTTTACATGAGCGTAACGGTACTACACCATTATTACATATAATACAGTGCAATAAATATAATTGGGGAAGGTAAACATTTTCTTAGCCTAGAATATGGCTAAAAGACGCCCTATATTCAGAAATAATGTTTCGAGCTAGCCAAAATGTAGCAAAATATAGTTTCGTTTTCGGAAGTTTGAGCGCTCAAGGCTGAAATGAGCTAGCGAAGTGTGTGCTTCCTTCTGTCGAACTATACTCCGTTGTATGACGCTCTCCAAGCTGCTGGCTGCAGCGCCGCGTCTTGGTTTAGCGTTTGATTTGCACGCGCTCTCGTGCAAATGAGAGGTTAGGTTAAAGTATGCGCGCTCGCGTCGATACCCTTGACAGCGTGAAGTATAAACCGCATGTAAGCGATTTTGCGAACAACGAGACAAGCGACGGCGACCTTCTTCGCTGACGCTCGGTCAGTCGCGTGACGAGGCAAGCCGCATGAAAGCGGCACGATGTGTTCTAGAAATCCCAAAACCGAGTGACGTGACGAGCGACAGTGAGAAATCTTCGCCATTCGTCACTGACTCTCGTCGCTGTCGCCGTCGCTCGCTAAATCGCTTACATGCGATTTAGCGACCTTTATACTCACGCTAGTGTCGACTTGCATTACCCGCTGAGCCCGAGCAAGCGATAAGGATATTCAAATATGTCACAACAGCGGCGTGCATTCACTAAGAAAATATATATCTCAAATTCCTGCAGTTTGACATCGGGATCCGTTACTTGTTCTGTTGTCACCTTGGCGACACTGTCACTAAAGAGAAACGATAGTCAATTTGTTTTATCAAAAATTATAAAAACCTTATCCACCCACTGTTAGCACAAGCACTCTGGCATTTCATACAAACAGTTTCGAAAGCTTAGAATAAGCTGACCACAATAACTTATTTTCCGAGCACAAATAACTAGAAAACAATTTTTTTTAAAGTTTGTTTCAAATAAAAATTTAAAAAGGTGCCTTCAGTTGCACTATTACGTAAATGCTTTGGAAAAAATATCTATTGGGCAGCAGGTTTTGCAATCTTGAATTTGCTTCTTTGATCTTTTCAGTTACTTCATGCTTACTTGCATATTGTATCGTGACAAATTTAGACACATTTGTATAAAAAGTTAGTCTATATAAAATGTATAGCTTAATTAAATTCACATTCATTTGATAAAGTTTAATCTCTAATATGACAGATTTAAATTTCACATTTATTATTAGAAGTGAGCTGTGGAAGACTGGAAGACAAAGATGAAACAGAGCCGTGCAAAAAGGCATTCAATATATGAAACACATACAGATATCGGCCTGTGGCGGTCTATCGGTTCAGCTTCTACACCGCCAAAGACGACAGTGTTGCAAAATTACGAACCAGCACACAGGTAGACAGTTACCTAAAATCCAAACACTAAAAATACTCGCCTCAGCGCTGTGCGAGTCTATATTTTTGTGTTTGGATTTTTTAAGTAACTGTGTACCTGTGCGCGCTGGTTCGTAATTATGCCTTACCAACTCGCCCAATCTGTCGTATTAATAGTGTTGCAAAACACTTAGATCAACAATGTTGCTAATGACTTCAGTGTATAAAAGCAAGCTACTGGTCGGAACGACCTCGACGGTTCGAGAATAAAGAGAGTGTTTTCCACAGCTAAACCCAGTGTCTGTCGCACCATCTCTCCTTTTCTCAACATCGAAAGTGCTACAAAATGGTAACCTGGACATAACGGTTTACTCAGAGCGCCTACTATCCAGGGAGTGTTCTTCGCGGCCAGGGGCACCGCAACGGCCCTGCACTTTAGGACGAAAATGCAGTAGGCGTATCTTCAGCTTTCACAGCCTCCGCATCTGCAGCAACCTCCACTATCGCCTCTCCCCTGTCGCATCTAGTGCCGGCATCTCTATCAATGGGCTGCAACCACCTTGCTCGCCCCACTGGCTCGGCAAGTGAATATTCATCGGCGTTTCCACATTGTTCACAAGGCACGTCGCTAGCTGACCAGGGTCTCCTCATCGTGGCCACGTCAGGCATTCGCTCTCAGATCGGTTCCTCATATTAGGAGATGTTGCATCAGCCCCGCAGTCGGCCGGCATCCCCCTTTCTGTACGAAGCAGCACACTCGAACTGATCGAGCCGGACTCAAAAGCACGACAGGGTCGATTTCCCTCTGTCTGCTGCCTCATTGCCTGACCTCGGCGTCGACTAACATGCACGGCTTCCCGAACGCTGTCTTCCTGCTCTGTAGTACGTCATCCTGCTTGCGGTACGTGTCAACAGCAACAACACCTCCCTGCAGCCGCAATCACTTTCAACGAAATCGTGACATTCTCACAGTCTGCAGAGCCGCAGGCGACGGCTTGGTGGCAGCCTATTGGTTCAGCCTCGGCGTCGCCAAAGATGACGATGCTGAGACATACTCCCGCTGCCACGAGCTCAACGGCGTGAGATTAAACAAAATATTTTTATTTCTCGAAGTCGGTCGCAGCATCTCTTCCGTCCTCAACATCGTGTACGCTACAGGTAGTAAGCAAGAGGCACACTTCAGACGAAAAGTAACGAATGCTCAGATCTCACATGCCGCGAGTGTCCAAAATTATCCATCATGTTTAATATTGTTTAGGTTTTTTTCATTCTAACAGAAGACGTATGTCATTATCGCGCAATTAAAATGAATATTTACGAAACACCCAAGTTCCAGGGTAGTGCCCATTGCTGATCCGTGGCTGTGGCCTATGTTTATTTAAGTGCACCGATAACAACACCTGCAGGTTTGGCCACAATACCGAGGTTACAACGCTTGTTATCCTCTTAACAAAGAAAAGTTGTTCATTATAAAATACGAAAGAAATACAAAATACCGGAAAAATTGCAAGGTACAAATCTGCACAACAGGCTTTATTATCCCATTGCTTCGTCCAACTGGAGTCTGTTGCAGTAATAACAGCTTTCGATGGGCAGTGAGGAGCGGTAATCGCACTGAACTGGGTTCCTTTGTGACTATCCCCAGTGTTGTGGAGTTGCCACTTCAGAGTTGGAACGATTCTGCCCTTCCACGACCCTGGAATCGAATGCAAAAAAACGGTCGGCAGCACTGCAATGGAATGGGAATGAAATTAGTAGATGCATTTTGGCCAGAATCAAGTAGGAATGAAATACACTTTGTTATATTGCGAGAAGCGTCGATGCGGTCAAAGGGGCTTTCGAAACGGCATCATTGCATTTGGGTAACTGACGGCTGGTTATCTGACTGCTGATGTTCCTTCGAAGATAATAGTGGCAACCTCAGTGAAGCAACCCAAACTGTAGAGTTGTAGGCGGACAAGGTATCAGTTCTAGCAACGTGAGATGCAATCCTGTCCCGCATGGCTGTTAGACGCGTAGTGATCACAGCACCAGTCCCAGGCCACCAGAGCAGGCAGGACAAGGTCACACCGCCCGCACCAGCTGGGTAATGAGACGTGACTCCTCCATACCATGTGTCCCGTAAATGTGGGATGGAGCCTTCCACGTTCTGTGGAGAAGATGGGTTTGGCACCAAGTTTTCCTCTCTGTTCTGAGAGGTTTTTACGATTGGTGGTGCAATCGACATCTGCAGTGCCGCCATTTCAACTGCCACCTGGCACTATGTGCGATCACTCCCCAACTTGTTAGAATCAATGATTTCGGGTTTGGTTTTGCATAATTTTGCAGTTGTCTACGCGGATTTGACAATGCCAGCTTTATGCCGAGCGTTATTTTCCGGTAACTCTAGTACTCGCTGTCAAGTGCCACTTTTCACAGTTTAGGAGAGGGATTGAGAGGGAATGGAATGGAACAGTTCAGAAAAACAAGGTGTGGGGATGGCCCAGTTTTTCCTGTCCAGGAGTTCCGAAGGAATAGAATTTGTCCTAGAAAATCCAAGTCTCTGGAATGGAGTTGGATGTGGAGTGGGGGTGCTCATTCTGCGATACTGCTTGTCACCACCAGAATCTGCTTTGAAATTGTTGCCTGCATCACGTGCTACATCACGAACTGCCTTTGAATCGCAGTTCTAGCAGCTTTAGTTTCAGCGGACGGCTTCAAAGTTCCTATTGCAGGAACGTCAACGCGACTGGCGACTCCAGCGAAAAATCAATGGCACCTAGTGGCTGGAACAGGAAGCTGTGGCGGCGGGTTCGTCTACCAAAGCTTTCTCCGAGCGAATCAAATATTCAATGCACGCCGCGTGTTTAATTACAAAGCCGTGAAAGTAGGTTAAGAACAGGTGAAAATTGCCAATACCAGTTCACCCCTAAGCTGACAGTGCTGTGGAAGTTGGCGCATTTGTTGGAACGGTCACAGGCCTATTTTGGTCATGTGAAAACGTGCTCTTTGCGTTTGTGTGTAGACAGAAGCGCGATTAAGTGGTGAAAGAGAGACGTACGACGGATGTAAAGAGCATGGGGCTACCACCATTTGCCTGAATAATGGGTGAAGCAAAGTATGAGGCGTGCTCCGATTAGCCATGGGCAAGGAATCCTAGGTGAAAGGGCTAGCTGGGACGCCTTGGACTATGCAGATGCGGCCCACGATGCCTAATCTACAAGCGGCCATACAGCAGTCATACTAACAACGTAAACTCCTGGTCAAACAATTACAGCTGGCCGGCGCCTAACTTTGGGATTAAGTCGAACATTTCTGGCAAACCCTTCTGTTGCTCAGCATGTCTTGATGAGGCTGGCATTTAGTCTTGCTGTGGTTAAAGATCTTGCTGCAGCGAGCCCAGGTCGCAGATTTTGAGAGCTTCCACACCAAGTGAAAATTCAGCAGGACTACAGCCAATCATTTGATTTGGCGTTGCTTTGTGCGGCACAGCAGCATTCTGCCTTTTGTGAATAGAAAGTCACTTAATATAGACATCTTCAAGATCTGCTGTATTATCTGGTGTTTTACATGCTCCGGCTGCTTCCATTGAACGCGGAATACATAGTACTGGAGGAACCAGCACCCATTTAAAGTGCCATTCTTCCGCAACATTGTCTTGGAATTCCTAACTCACGAAAGTTGGACGTTCTGAGGTGCAGTCATGTCAACAATTAACGGACACCAAAGGAGTGGTCACTAGCAATATTGCCACAGACTTCTATAAGGCTAGGCGCGTTTTATTGTTGGTCTCATCAGTAGAAACACCGTGCCAAGAAAACTTCAAGTAGTTTGGGCGCGGGCTTCGTGGGACAACTTAGGATATCTTGTGAATTTGGGTACCCTGTAGGACACCGTACCATATATGGTTTGAGGTTACCGAAGAAACCGCCAAACTCCCCATCGTTGTGTCATGTTTTATCATTTTAAATCATAAAATACCACCGGTTGCTTGTTTCTAACGACAGCGTGCTTCAAGTACGGCTT
Source organism: Ixodes ricinus (assembly GCA_037355805.1). Taxonomy (NCBI): domain Eukaryota; kingdom Metazoa; phylum Arthropoda; class Arachnida; order Ixodida; family Ixodidae; genus Ixodes; species Ixodes ricinus. Next base: position 12 of record JAZHYW010000618.1, on the reverse strand, counting down.
TGATATCAAAGA